>JAHRHZ010000227.1:335068-358002 GCA_024137785.1 Ginglymostoma cirratum
TCCTGCTCCTCTGATGCTGCTTGGCCTGCTGTGTTTATTCAGCTCTACGCTTTGTTATCTCAGATATATGTTGCTCTCTGGTGACTTCCACAATGTGCTGTTCTAAGGAACTATCTCAAAGGCATTCCTTGAACTCCTTAATCAAGCAACAAGACTATTGCCGTCCTTTCATCATTAGCACCAAAGATCCCCACAGGAGCCCGACACGGATACAGGAGCCCCACATGGAGACAAGACCCACACAAAGGGACATGACCCCCACACAGGGACAAGATCCCCACACAGGGACAGGACCCCCAAACAGGGACAAGACACCCACACAGGGACAAGACCCGCTCAACCGGCAGCCACCGACTGCTGCTGTTGTCTCTATGACTAAGATCCCTCCAGAAGGTAAGTAGAAAAAAAAGCTGAAAAGGCTTAAAAAAGGTAAAAAGTGACAAAAGAAGAAAGAAGAGCAGTTGGAGCGAACGAGCTCTGTTTCAGTAGCTCTACTCTGCCACAACATTGACTATATAATTTACCCTCAATTCCATGGGCTGCTACTTTAATTAAGGTCTACCTCAGTTGTAGAGCCTAATTAAAGGAGCCAGCAGCTGAACTGTGGCAACGTGAATTCAAGCACATGAATCTTTTTGGCTGATTGAAGCGTTAATCTCTCTGTATAGGCAGTCACAATGAGCAGGTCCATATAAAAAGGAATTGTAACCCAACATGGTGAAAGAGTCGAGAGAACAAGGTGTGGAGCTGGATGAACACAGCAGGCCAAGCAGCATCATAGGAATAGGAAAGCTTGACGTGACCTGTCCGTCCTCCCTGGACTGACCTATCTCCTCCCTACCCCCCCACCTACACTCACCTTTACTGGCTCCATCCCCGCCTCTTTGACTTGTCTGCCTCCTCTCCACCTATCCTCTCCTCTATCCATCTTCTATCTGCCTTCCCCTCTCTCCCTATTTATTTCAGAACCCTCTTCCCCTCCCCCATTTCTGATGAAGGGTCTAGGCCCGAAATGTCAAGTTTTCCTGCTCCTATGATTCTGCTTGACCTGCTGTGTTCATCCAGCTCCACACCTTGTTATGTCGGATTCTCCAGCATCTGCAGTACCTTTTACCTATGGTGAAGGAGTCTTCAGCTGATTGGGCTGAAGGTTGCTGGAGGGGGTGATCTGCCAGAAGTTTGGTTCGAAATAGAAATTTGGTGCAGAGAGTGGTGGGAGGGAGGGTGCTTTAACTAGGATTTACTAAAAGAAGTAAACTCTCCAGAGCAAGAGGTGAGTGGGCGATGATGAGAGGTGTGGATTGAGCAACCAGCTGCAGTGAAACCAGCAGTGGAGTGACAGCACAAACCACAGTGTGAGTGACTGAAGAGAAAGTAGTTGATCAGTGAGCAGGACTGGTGAATAAATCTATTCGTTAAAGTTAAAATAAAGTTGTCAGTTGTGGTAAGGTTTCAATTTGAATTCTTTTTTTCTTTTCTTATAAATAACTGCTTAAGTAGTAGTGTGATACCAGTCCACACTCTATAGTTTGCAGCTTTAGGAATTTTGGATCAGAGGTGAAGAGCTGGAGGCTGAGCTGCAAACATTATACCATGTCAGGGAAGGGGAACATTACCTGGGCACTTTACTTCAGTTGGGGGCATACCTTTCAGACCAGGTCATTCAATGTTGGCCTGTGATCAGGGACAGGACAGTGTCACTGCAAGAGACACAAGTTTGGGCGCCCAGAGGGCTCACATTGAGGAGTCTTGTCCTCTGCAATTGTCCAACAGTTCCCACGTTCCTGCAAGCTGTGTGGACCAGAGTGGGGACTGCAGGGAGAACGGACAAACTGACCACAGCACCTTGAGACAGGGAGACAGTTAAGTAGGGGGAGGAGAGAGCAATGAGGTTGTGGTAGGGGGCAGTATCATTGGAAATCATAGAATCATGGAATCAGGCAAATAGGCCCACCAAGTACACACTGACCCACGAATGTTCTTCAGGGATGTATCTCCAAATGCATAACAAGCTGGCTGATTCAACCACCCTCTGAGGTGCAAACCAGAGGCCCTAACACCATGGACCATTTCTCTGTCCCCTGCCTGCATTTTGGTAAATCAGACCATAAGTCTGTGCTCCTTCTGCTGGCTTATGAGCAGAACCTGAAGCATGAGGGTCTGATATAGAAAATTGTACAGTGCTGGTCTGAGGCAATGGATGAGCTCATATATGACTGATTGGAGTCAGTGGTCTGGACTATATTCAGAAACTCAGTGGCCAACTTAAATGAGCAAGAGACTACTGTCACAGACTTCATTAGTAAGTGTGTAGAGGACTGCATGCCAAAGAAATTAATACGAGTGTTCCCCAACAGGAAACCATGATTGGATAGCATACAAACTAATACTTTTCACTATATCTCAGTATATGTAACAACAGTAAGTCAAACAAAATCAAAGTGAGTAATCAATTCACTCAGTTCAAGGGCAATTAGGGATGGGCGATAAAAGCTGGCCTAACCAGTAACACCGTGTCCCGTGAGTTAATCAAGAATAGGATCCCATCCCTGTTGACAATGCCAGTTCACCAGCTCTATAATACTAACCCACCTACCTCAGTTTGTTGACTGATTTAAGTGTGATTTGATGGTCAGTTCAGTTGAAACTTCATTTTCAACCGATCAGTTTCAGATCAGTTCTCTCTCTAACAATACTGTGCTCTCCAGTATTACAGACCATTTAACATTCGGGTTGCTCTGATTGGTGTGGAGGTTTGGACCACCAACCAGATCACCATCGACAGGAGTGCTTCGAGAACCTTGAACCGTTTCCTTCATTGGAGGAAGAAGACCCTCCTCCCACGACTGCGCAATGACAATGCCCATCTGGTCATGTGAGTAGTTCACACCCAACCCTCCCAAATCGACACAGGCCAGCAAACTGTCGCAATTGTTTCTCATCAGTTAAATGTTGTGGACTGTGATGATAAGTTCCACATTGATTAACTATCACTGTTTGGTGAATGTGAGTGGCTAAGCTTGTTAAAGCTCCCCCAGCCCATGTGCTGAAGGAACATCATGATGATGTTACATTTAATCATGTTTGTGATCTTGACTGGGAAAGATTGTCGGACCTGAATTGTTTCTTTTTAAAGGGATCAATGAAAGGACAGTGAAAAGAATATTTCTTTTTGACATAGCATGCCTTGAAAAGCATACAGTTGCAGATAATTATTCATCTGAATTGCTACAGAAACTTAGAACATCGCAGCAAGAGTAGGCCATTTGGCCCTTTAAGCCTGTTCTGCCATTCATTATGATCATTATGATCATCTAACTCAACAACCTCCTCCTGCTATTCCCCCATATCCTTTGATCCTTTTATCCCTAAGTACTTATATCCAACTTCTTTAAATCATACAATGCCTTTGCACTTGCTGCTTTCTGTGGTAGTACATTCCACAGGCTCACTCCCAACTCTCAGCGAGAAGACATTCCTCCTCATCTCAGTCCTAAATGGCCTACCCAATATCCTTAGACCCTGACCCCTGTTCCTGGACTCCCTGGTCGTTGACAAAATCATTCTTCTGTTTCGCCTGTCTACTTCTGTTAGAATTTTATAGGTTTCTAGGAGCTTCCCCTTCATTCTTCTAAACTCCAGCGAATACAATCCTATCTGATTCAACATTTCCTCATATATGTCTGCCCTGCCATCCCAGAAATTCATTTGGTAAACCTTTGCTTGCACTCCTGGCATAGCAAGGACATCCTTCCTCAGATAAGGAGACGAAAGCTGCAAACAATATTCCAATGTAGCCTCACCAGTGCTCTGCAAAATTGTAACAAGACATCCTTGTTCCTGTACAATTTGCTGAATGTGCTTCACCAGTCATCTCATTTGTAAAACCTGACAGCTCGCTCTGTTTCTGTGGGGATTGAGCTTTGGGGTATCTTCGCTGGCACCATCTTTCAGAGGGTCATGGAGAATGTCCTCCCTGGGGTGGTCAGAGTGGCAGTCTATCTGGATGACACTAATCTCAGCAGTGACTGCAAAAGAGACGTGCAGAGTTGGAAGAAATCTAATGCTGATTTTCTGAGGCCAGCATCGAGCTAAAAAGGAAAGATGCATGGTCCAGGTAAATGAGGTAACACACCTCTGGTACAGAGTCGACAAGGATAGATTACACCCTGTGAAAGAGAACGTGAAAACCAGGAAAAGGGGCTCGAACTCCAAGGAATACAACGGGGTCAATACAAATTTACTGCTGGGAGATACAACCTGTGTATAGAACGTTGGTGCCGACTCTCCAGGGATCCCAGGAGTTATCCTTAAAACAGGCAGGACCAGTCAGTACATGGTCAAAACTGGAGAAAGGATCACAAAACAGAAAAGAAACATATTGACCTCCCTGGTAGCTATTGTTTCGATGGAAACTCCACTCAGGATGAGCCACCATGGTGAATCTTCATTGGCCTTCATGGAACAGACGTTCAGTTAACTATTATACTCCACTTGATTGGACCCAGAAAGCAACAGAAATGAAGCTGTGGACAAAACAACGCAGGAGGCTCCATTGGCACAGGAGCAAGGAGGCGCCATCTGACTCAGAGTTCTGAGGAAGGGTCACTGGACACGAGATGTTAACTCTGACTTTTTTTTCACAGATGCTGCCAGACTTGCTGAGCTTTTCCAGCAACTTCTGTTTTTTTCTCCCTGATTTTTGCGGGTCTGGAGTCACATGTAGGCCAGACTAGGCTAGGATGGCAGATTCCTTTCTGGAAGGACATTAATGAACCAGATGGCTTTTTCCCAACAATCAGTTTCATGGTCATTCTTACTACCAGGTTTTCTTTTTTAATTGAATTCTGATTCCACCATCTGCAGTGGCAGGATCTGAACCAGGCCCCCAGCAGATCAGCTAATTTTTTGGATCAATAGGTCTAGTGGTAATACCGCTTGGCCATCACCTCCCCTTGTGATAACCCTATCGTACAAGGCCCATGGGGAATCACTAACGGATCTCTCCCAGCAGCTCGTTGATTGAGAGTACCCTTGGTAACAGGCAATGGCCTGCCTAGCTGGAACTCATGACCTGAGCCCTTTATAAAGTAGGCCCATGAATGGGACTGCAGAACTTTCTATTCATGGTGGGTACAGCCTATGTATGACATGAGTAGTGACTTTATTTTTGTTTCCAACAATAAATGATGTTTCTTTTCAGCTGGGCTTTCTAAGCTATTACAGCTCTCCTCACACCTAGTGATTAGGTGCGGCTCAATCAACACTCAAGAAACTCAACACCATCCAGGACAAAGCAGCCCACTTGATTGGCACCACATCCACAAGCATCCAATCCCTCCACCGTTGACAATCAGTCACAGCAGTGTGTACTATCTACAAGATGCACTGCAGAAATTGACCAAAGATCCTCATACAGCACCTTCCAAACCTACGACCACTTCCATCTAGAAGGACAAGGGCAGCAGATATATGGGAACACCACCACCTTCAAGTTCCCCTCCAAGCCACTCACCTGGCACAAAGCCTGGCTGACTAATAAGTTCATTCTTTTCAAAATGCGAATAAATCATATTCCTAAGAATTTTCTCCAATAACTTCCCTGCCACTGAAGCAAAGGTCACCAGCCTATAATTTCCTGGATTATCCCAGATACTCTTCTTGAACAAAGGAATAATATTGGCTATCCTCCAGTCTTCTGGGACCACCCTCTGTGACCAAAGAGGATACAAAGATCTTTGTCAAGGCCCCAGAAATCTCCAGCCTTGTCTTGCTCAGTGTCCTGGGATAGATCCCATCAGACCTTAACTTAATGTTTTACAAGACACCCAACACAACCTCCTTCTTCAATTTGACCTGCCTTAGATTATCAACATACCCCTCCCTAATCTTACCATCATCCGTATCCTTCTCGTTGGTGAATACCAATGCAAAGTACTCATTAAGGACTTCCTCCACTTCCTACAGCTCCACACATAAATTCTCTCCTTTGTCCTTGAGTGGGCCTACCCTTTCCATAGTTACCGTCTTGTTCCTTATATATGTGCAAGATTCTTCTTAATCTTCTTAATCATGACCCGTCTAGCCCTTCTAATTCCTTGTTTAAGTTATTTGCTGCTTTCTTATATTCCCGAAGGACCTTGTCTGATGGCAGTTTCCTAAACCTTACAAAGGCTTCTTTTGCCTTTTTAATGAAACTTTCAACGTCATTTCAAGAATGAGCTGGGATTCCACAGAAACTGATAAAATTCAAGCAGAACTTGTCAGGTTGGGTGCAGTAAGGATGTTTCCGATGTTGGGGAAGTTCAGGATCAAAGGTCATAGTTTAAGGATGGAGATAAACCTTTAGGACTGAGATAAGGAGAAATGCAAACCAACAAACCAGCTTGACGAGCCAACCAACCTCAACACCCACGACCCGAGCTACAGATCTACCCCAAAACCTGAGAGAAATGTATTCACCCAGAGAGTGGTGAACCTGTGAAATTCACTACCACAGAAAGCGTTTGAGGCCGTAGCGTTATCTATTTTCAAGAAAGAGATAAATATAGCTCTTGTGGTTAAAGGGATCAAGGGATATGGGGGGAGAATGGGATTAGGGTGTTGAGCTCAATGATCAGCCATGCCCATATAAGTTGGTGGAGCAGGCTTGAGGGGTCAAATGGCCTACTCCTGCACCCACAGTCCATGTTTCAATGATTTGTCGTCTCTGACTTGCTGATGTAGCTGTTTTATTTAGATGGATAGTCCGGTTCGGTAAGTGGTCAATGGACACCCCGAGGAAGTTGATGGTGGAAGATTCAGTGATAGTAACGCTACTTAATGTGCAGGTTGATAGTTCAGTTCTCTCTTTTTGGGATAGTGAAGTTGGGACCTGTGGGGAAGACTGAATCATCCTTTAGAGACTGTGTCTCTCTACTCCTCAACACCATCCTTGGGCCTACCCTGTCCCAGCAGCATAGCAGAATCAACAGAGAGGGGGGTGACAGAGCGGTACACTGTCAGGAGGGGTGTTCCCCATGGAATCCTCAACTTTTACTTTGGACCCGCTGTAGTCTCATGATATCAGGTCAATCATGAACAAGGAACCTTCAACCCCCTCAACCAACTGAGAAATCAATCAGCCACCAACGAATAGTTAGAGAACATTGGATATCATCGTCACCATCCTGTTTGTGCTGACAGCTGGGAAGAGCAACTATAAAACTATCCTTCAAGCCAGGAAGCGAAAATTCTGAGGAGCAGGCATACCGGACCCAAAACTTTCACTCGGTTTTTATCTCCACGATGCCGCCAGACCTGTTGAGTTTCTCCAGCACTTCCTGTTTTTGTTCCAGAGTTCCAGCATCTGCAGGAATTTAGTTTTACATCCAACTATGGGACAGAGATAGTAAGAACTGTCGATGCTGGAGGCTGAGATAACACAGCGTGGAGCTGGAGGAACACAGAAGGCCAGGCAGCATCAGAGGAGCAGGAAAGCTGATGTTTCGGACCGGGACCCTTCTTCAGACCTTCAGACCCTTCAGAAGAAGGGTCCCAAGCCAAAATGTCAGCTCTCCTGCTCCTCTGTTGCTGCCTGGCCAACTATAGGACAGGTAGTCTATCTTCTGAGATGGGGAAAATGCTAGAATGTATTATTAAAGAGATAATGACAGGATATTTCAAAAATTGTCAAACAATCAGGCAATTACCATGGTTTAGTTAAATAGACAAAATGTTTGACTAACTTGCTTGAGTTGTTTGAGGACAGAAAACATGATGTGAAGAAAGAGGAAACAGTAGATGTGGGAAAACAAAATTGCCAAAAGGCATTCCATCAGCTTTCTCTTTACCTCTGCAATGTGGATGCCACCAGCTGAGCCAGAATTTATTTCCCATCCCTAGCTGCTCTGTGTCACTGTGTCGAGTCCTGGAATTCCTTCCCTAACAACACTGTGAATGTCCCCACAACACATGGACTGCAGCGGTTCGAGTAGGCAGCTCACCACACCTTCTCCAGGGTAAAGAATAATTGCCATTGTAAGGTTGAGATTTTGTGTCTCTCATCATTGATTATCTGTGACTAGGGCTCGGGCCAAGATCTCAGCCTTGATCACAATTCCAAACAGACGCAGAGGTGGGTGATTGAAAATGTGGGCTGGTCTGTGACCTTTGTGAAGGTTAATTGTTAATCCCACCCATGGAACACAAATATTCTTCATTCTAGAACCATCTTCTGTGTTAATGGTGATTTCTCTTTTACAGAAGGTCCTCCTTTGCAAATGGCGTTGCCGGTTTGGCACTAGGTAATGGTATATGCACCGTAGACAACTCTGGAGGAGTAAGCACGGTGAGCACCCATTCTCTACCCGCTTCTCATGGGTTCTATCACACTGCTGTGGTTAAACAAGATTGATCAAATCCTCAACTCCTGAGAATTCCCACAACAATTACAATCAACTAACGAATATGACAATATGGTGTCAGAAGTTACAACTGAGCTCTTACAGCAGTGCACTAAGAAAGCTACAAGGTAATCTGACAGAGTCAATATGGTTTTGTGAAAAGGAGATCATGTTTTACTAATTTGATGGAGTTCTTTGAAGAAGTAACTTAGAATCATAGAATTATAGAATCATACAGTACAGAAAAGGCCCCTCAGTCCATCAAGTGTGTACTTTCCTGCACTAGGCCCATAGCTTTGAATGTTATGACATTCCAAGTGTTCACCCAAATACTTTTTAAAGGTTGTGAGGTTTCCTGCCTCAACTACCCACCCTCTGGTGAAAAGTTTTTTAATTAAATCCCCTCTAAACCTCCTGCCTTTCACTTTAAGATTATGGCCCTAGTTATTGATTATCAACAAAGAAAAGGAAGCACGCGATAGCGGAGCTGCCATTTTTAGAGCAGCTATTTTGAGAAGGACTTTTCTGCAGTTGAAGTGCTGCTAGAAGTTGAAATGTGGGTGTTGGGGAATATTGGGCTTCAGTGAGAAGGGCAATCAGCAACGAGGTAAGCGTAAGGTCAGTTTCTGCTTATTGTTTTAGTGCAAAGGGGCAGAGAAGGCAGTGAGGGCAGTGGTGTGCCCCTCCTGCCAGATGTGGGAGATGAAGGAACAGTCTAGTGTCCCTGATCACTATGTCTGCAGGAAGTGTAACCGCTGCAGCTCTTCACAGACCGCGTTGTTCAGTTAGACTGGCAGAGGGACACACTGAGGAGCATACAGAGGGCAGACGGTGTGATAGACACTAGCTTTAGGGAAGTGGCCACACCAAGGTTCAGTCAGGTAGATGGGTAACTGCCAGGAGAGGCAGGCAGGTAGTGCAGCAGTCTCCTGTGGCTATTCCCCTCTCTAACAGGTATACCGTTTCGGAGATAAAAGGTACTGCAGATGCTGGAGAATCCGAGATAACAAGCATGGGGCTGGATGAACACAGCAGGTCAAGCAGCATCATAGGAGCAGGAAAACTTGACGTTTCGGGCCTAAACCCTTCATCAGAAAATCTGATTTTCTGTTTCTGATATTCATTTTCTGCTGAAGGGTTTAGGCCTGAAACGTCAAGTTTTCCTGCTCCTATGATGCTGCTTGACCTGCTGTGTTCATCCAGCCCCACGCTTGTTATACCGTTTCGGATACTGTTGGGGGGATTAGCCTCTCATGGCAGCACAACAGCAGCAGCCAGGCCTGTGGTACCACAACTGGCTCTGCTGTAGACCAGGGTTGGGCAAGATCCAAATGCGTGTTAGTCATAAGGGACTCACGAGTCAGGGGCACAGACAGGTGTTTCTGTGGCTGCAATCGAGACTCCACAATGGTGGGCATTCGACCACTGGAAAATGATGGTGGAGAGATAGTAGTGGGGAACAAGGAAATGGCTGAGGAACTGAATAATTATTTTGCATCAGTCTTCACGGTGGAAGACATGAGTAATCTCCCAAAGATTCAAGAGGGTCAGGGGACAAGAGGGTCAGGGCGCTGAGTATGATGGCCATCACCAAGGAAAGGGTGCTAGTAAAACTGATTGGCCTGAAGGTAGATAAATCACTTTGATCAGATGGACTACACCCCAGAGTTCTAAAGGAGATAGCTGAAGAGATAGTGGAAGCGTTAGTGGTGATCTTTCCGGAATCACTAGAGTCAGGGAGGGTCCCAGAGGACTGGAAAATTGCTAACATGACACTCCTATTTAAAAAGGGAGTAAGGCAAAAGATGGATTTTGGAGTTCATTGTAAAGGATGAGATTTCTGAATATTTGGAAATGTATGGTTTCATCAAGGGGAGGTCATGCCTGACAAATCTGCTAGAATTCTTTGAGGAAGTAACGATCAGGGTAGACCAAGGAGAGCAATTGGATGTTATCTACCTGGAATTCAGGAAGGCCTTTAATAAGGTGCCACACAGGAGGCTGCTGAGTAAGTTAAGGGCCCACGGTGTTAGAGGCAAGGTGCTAGCATGGATAGAAGATTGGCTGTCTGGCAGAAAGCAGAAAGTGGGGATGAAGGGGTCTTTCTCAGGATGGCAGCCAGTGACAATTGGTGTTCTGCAAGGGTCAGCGCTGGGACCACAACTTTTCACTTTGTACATTAATAATCTAGATGAAGGAACTGTGGGAATTCTGGATAAGTTTGCGGATGATACAAAGATAGGTGGAGGGACAGGTGGTATTGAGGGGGTGGGGAGGCTGCAGAAGGATTTGGACAGGTTAGGAGAGTGAGCAAAGAAGTTGCAGATGGAGTACAACGTGGGAAAGTGTGAGGTCATGCACTTTGTGAAGAAGAATGAAAGCATGGACTATTTTCTAAATGGGGAGAAAATTCAGAAGTCTGAAGTGCAAAGAGACTTGGGAGTTCTAGTCCAGGATTCTCTCAAGGTAAATTTGCATGTTGAGTCAGTAGTCAGGAAGGCAAAGGCAATGTTGGCATTTATTTTGAGAGGACTTGAATATAAAAGCAGGGATGCACTTCTGAGGCTTTATAAGGCTCTGGTCAGGCCACATTTGGAGTATTGTGTGCTGTTTTGGGCCCCATATCTCAGGAAGGATGTACTGGCCCTGGAGCGGGTTCAGAGGAGGTTCACGATAATAGTCCCGGGAATTGAAGGCTTAACGTATGATGAACGTTCGAGGTCTCTGGGACGAGACTCATTGGAGTTTAGAAGGATGAGGGGAGATCTAATTGAAACTTTCAGAATACTGAATGGCCTGGGCAATGTGGATGTAGGGAGGATGCTTCCATTGGTAGAAGAGTCTAGGACCCTGGGGCACAGCCTTAGAGTAAAGGGAAGACCTTTTAGAACAGAGATAAGGAAATGTCTTCAGCCAGACCGTGGTGAATTCATGGAATTCACCGCCACAGAAGGCTGTGGAGCCCAGGTCATTGAGTACATTGAGTTTAAGACTGAGATAGATAGGTTCTTGATTATCAAGGAGATCAAGGGTTACGGGTAGAAAGCAGGAGAATGGGGTTGGGGAACTTATCAGCCATGATTGAATGGCAGCGCAGACCCGATGGGCCGAATGGCCTAATATCTGCTCCTATGTCTTCTGGTCTAAAATCTAATATTTCTCCAAAGTCCAACATTATACTACCTGGGCTGTAATTAGCTGTGTTTTTGTCCCCAACACTATTACAGAGATATTTTCCTGTGCTCTGTGACTTTGTCAGAATGTGAAAGTGTCAGTGTGTGACTGTGTGTGAGCGCACCAGGGAGTGTGATTATGAGTGAGTGTGCCTGTGTATGACTGTGACAGGGAATGTGACTGTGTGTGGGTGTGATGGGGAGTGTGACTGCATATGAGCATGATGGGGAGTGTGCCTGTGTGTGACTGTGCCTGTGTGTGAGCGCGACAGGGAGTGGGATAGGGCATGTGACTGTGTGTGCCGGGGAGTGTGTGTGTGAGCGTAACCAGAGAATGCAATGGGGAGTGTGACTGTGTATGAGTGTGACAGTGAGTGTGACTGCATGAGTGTGACTGTGTGTGAGTGTGACAGTGAGTGTGACTGTGTGAGTGCAATGGGCATGTGACTTTGTGTGAGTGCCACGGTGAGTGTGATTGTGTGAGTGTGATGGGAGGTTGTATGAGAGGGAGGTGTCATCACAGTAGTGTCTGTGGACCAGTAATTCAGACACGCAGGTTTGTACTCTTGGACATTGTTCAAATCCCACCATAGCAGCGCTGCAATTTCTGTTAGAGTCATAGACATGTACAGCATTGTAACAAACCATTTAGCCCAACTCATCTATGCTGACCAGATATCCTAAAGCAATCTAGTCCCACTTGCCAGCATTCATATCCATATACCCATCCAGGTGCATTTTAAATGTTGGCATTGTACCAGCCTCCATCATTTCCTCTGGCAGGTCATTCCATATATATACCACCATCTGTGAAAATATTGCTCTTAGGTCCCTTTTAAATCTTTCCCCTCTCACTTTAAACCTATGCCATCTAGCTTTTGGACTTCCTTGGGGAAAAGACCTTGACTATTCACCCTATCCAAACCTCTATACAGTCACCCCTCAGTCTCCGATGCCCCAGGAAAATAGCACCAGACTATTCAGCCTCTCCCTATAGCTAAACCCTACAAGCCTGGGAACAGTCTTGAAATTTTTTTCTGAACCCTTTCAAGTTTCACAGCACCCTTTCCCAAAGCAGTGAGACCAGAACTGCACGCAGTATTCCAAAAGAGGCCTAACCAATGTCACGTACAGCCTCAACTTGACCTCCTAATTCCTGTACTCAATGCACTGATCAACACAGGCAAGCATGTCACACGTCTTCTTCACTATCCTGTCTACTTGTGACTCCACTTTCAGGAACTATGAACCTGCATCCAACGTCTGTTTGTTCGGTAACAGTCCTCAGGACCTTACCATTAACTGTTCTGCTTTGATTTGCCTTTCCAAAATGCAACACCTCACATGGATGTAAATTAAACTCCACCTGCCACTCCTCCACCCATTGGCCCTGTTGTACTCTGAGGTAACCTTCTTGCTGCCTGTGCAGCTCACCACACCAATTTTTGAGTCATATACAAACTTAGTGACCATACCTCCTATATTCATATATACATAGAACATAGAACATAGAACAATACAGCGCAGAACAGGCTCTTCGGCCCTCGATGTTGCGCCGACCTGTGAACTAATCTAAGCCCATCCCCCTACACTATCCCATCATCATTCATATGCTTATCCAAGGACTGTTTAAATGCCCCTAATATGGCTGAGTTAACTACATTGGCAGGCAGGGCATTCCACGCCCTTACCACTCGCTGAGTAAAGAACCTGCCTCTGACATCTGTCCGAAATCTATCACCCCTCAATTTGCAGCTATGCCCCCTCGTACTAGCCGACGTCATCATCCTAGGAAAAAGACTCTCACTGTCCACCCTATCTAATCCACTGATCATTTTGTATGTCTCTATTAAATCCCCTCTTAACCTTCTTCTCTCCGATGAGATCGCTTATTTAAATGATGAAAAACAATGGACCCAGCATTGATCCCTGCAGCACACCATTGGTCACAGACTTCCAATCTGAAAAGCAACCTTCCACCACCACCTTCTGTCTCCTACCTTCAAGCCAATTTTGTATCTAAATGGTTAATTCTCCCTGTATTCCATGTGCTCTAACCTTGCTAATCAGTCTACCCTGTGGAACCTTGTTGAACACCTGACTGATTTGATTTGATTTATTGTAGTCACATATAAGTACAGTGAAAAGTTTTGTTTTGCAAACAGTACAGGCAGATCATAACACTTAAGGATATACAAATCATGGGATGCTTAGACAGAGCGAGGCATACAAGATTACAGCTGCACAGGACGAGCACAGAAGCAAGATCAACATTCGATTTGAAATTAGACAGGTGCATTCATCAGTCTAATAAAAAGCAGTTCTTGAACCTGTTGGGGCATGTGTTTCAGCTTCTGTATCTTCCGCCTCATGGATCTCCATGTAGATTACGTCCACCACTCTGCCTTCATCAATATACTTCGTTATTTCTTCAAAAAACTCAATCAAGTTTGTGAGGAACAATTTCCTACACACAAAGCAATATTGACCACCCCTAATCAGTTCTTGCCTTTCCAAATATGCTGCCCCTCAGGATTTCCCTCCAACAACTTGCCCATCAACAAAACAAAAACAAAGAACCATTCTGAGGAAGGGTCACTGGACCCGAAACGTTAACTCTGTTTTTTCCTTCACAGATGCTGCCAGACCTGCTGAGCTTTTCCAGCAACTTTGTTTTTGCTCCTGATTTACAGCATCCGCAGTTCTTTTGGTTTTTATTGCCCATCAACAATGTTGGGCTCACCAGTCCATAGATCCCTGGCTTTTCCTTACCACCATTCTAGAACATAGAACATAACAGTGCAGTACGGGCCCTTCGGCCCTCGATGTTGCGCCAACCTGTGAAACCAATCTGAAGCCCATCTAACCTACACTATTGCATTATCATCCAGATGTTGATGCAACCACCATTTAAATGCTGTTAAAGTTGGTGAGTCGACAACTGCTGCAGGCAAGGCATTCCATGCCCTGACTACTCTCTGAGTAAAGAATCTACCTCTGACATCTGTCCTATATCTAGCACCCCTCAATTTAAAGCTATGTCCCCTCGTGCTAGCCATCACCATCCGAGGAAAAAGGCTCTCACAGTCCACCCTATCTAATCCTCTGATCATCTTGTATGTCTCTATTAAGTCACCTCTTAACCTTCTTCTCTCTAACGAAAACAGCCTCAAGTCCCTCAGCCTTTCCTCATAAGACCTTCCCTCCATACCAGGCAACATCCTGGTAGATCTCCTCTGCACCCTTTCCAATGCTTCCACATCCTTCTTATAATGCGGTGACCAGAACTGCACGCAATACTCCAAGTGCGGCCGCACCAGAGTTTTGTACAGCTGCAACATGACTTCACGGCTCTGAAACTCAATCCCTCTACCAATAAAACCTAACACACCATACGCCTTCTTAACAACCCTATCAACCTGGGTGGCAACTTTCAGGGATCTATGCACATGGACACCAAGATCTCTCTGCTCGTCCACACTACCAAGAATCTCCACATCAGATGATGTGGAGTCTGTGTGGGTGGAGTTGAGGAACCACAAAGGCAAAAAAACCATTATGGGAGTTATGTACAGACCTCCTAACAGTGGTCAGGACCAGGGGTACAAGATGCACCGGGAAATAGATAGGGCATGTCAGAAAGGCAAGGTCACGGTGATCATGGGGGACGTCAATATGCAGGTGGACTGGGCGAATAATATTGCCGGTGGATCCAAAGAAAGGGAATTCATGGAATGCCTACAGGATGGTTTTTTGGAACAGCTTGTGATGGAGCCCACAAGGGAGCAGGCTATTCTGGACTTCGTGCTATGTAATGAGACAAACTTTATAAAAGACCTTAAAGTCAGGGAACAAAGAGATAACAAGCATGGGGCTGGATGAACCTTTACTGGCTCCATCCCCGCCTCTTCGACTTGTCTGCCTCCTCTCCACCTATCCTCTCCTCTATCCATCCTCTATCCGCCTCCTCCTCTCTCCCTATTTATTTCAGAACCCTCTTCCCCTCCCCCATTTCTGATGAAGGGTTTAGGCCCGAAACGTCAAGTTTTCCTGCTCCTATGATGCTGCTTGACCTGCTGTGTGATACAAAGTCAGGGAACACTTAGGAGGCAGTGATCATAATATGGTAGAGTTCAGTCTGCGGTTTGAAAGAGAGAAGGCAAAATCGGATGTAATGGTGTTACAGTTAAATAAAGGTAATTACAGGGGCATGAGAGAGGAACTGACGAAAATCGACTTGAAGCAGAGCCTAGCGGGGAAGACAGTAGAGCAACAATGGCAGGAGTTTCTGGGTGTAATTGAGGGCACAATACAGAGGTTCATCCCAAAGAAAAGAAAGATTATCCGGGGGAGGATTAGACGGCCATGGCTGACAAAGGAAGTCAAGAAATGTATCAAAGAAAAAGAGACAGCCTATATAGTGGCCAAGAGCACTGGGAAATCAGAAGATTGGGAAGGGTACAAGAACAAACAGACGATAACAAAGAGAGAATTAAGGAAGGAGAGGATCAAATACAAAGGTAGGCGAGCCAGTAATATTAGAAATGATAGTAAAAGTTTCTTTCAATACATAAGAAACAAACGAGAGGCAAAAGTAGACATTGGGCCGCTCCAAACTGATGCTGGAAGGCTGGTGATGGGAGATAAGGAAATGGCTGAAGAACTTAATAAGTATTTTGCGTCAGTCTTCACAGTGGAAGACATGAGTAATATCCCAACAATTAAGGAGAGTCAGGGGGCAGAGTTGAGTATGGTAGGCATTACAAAAGAGAAAGTGCTAGAAAAGCTAAAAGGTCTAAAAATTGATAAATCTCCTGGCCCCGATGGGCTGCATCCCAGAGTTCTGAGGGAGGTGGCTGAGGAAATAACGGAGGTGTTGGTTGTGATCTTTCAAAAATCACTGGAGTCAGGGGAAGTCCCAGAAGATTGGAAAATCGCTGTTGTAACCCCCTTGTTTAAGAAAGGATCAAGACAAAAGATGAAAATTATAGGCCGATTAGCCTAACCTCGGTTGTTGGTAAAATTCCAGAATCTATCGTTAAGGATGAGATTTCTAAATTCTTAGAAGTGCAGGGTCGGATTAGAACAAGTCAGCATGGATTTAGTAAGGGGAGGTCGTGTCTGACAAACCTGTTAGAATTCTTTGAGGAGGTAACAAGTAGGATGGACCAGGGAAACCCAGTGGATGTTATCTATCTAGACTTCCAAAAGGCCTTTGATAAGGTGCCTCACAGGAGGCTGCTGAATAAGGTGAGGGCCAGTGGTGTTCGAGGTGAGTTACTGGCATGGATTGAGGATTGACTGTCTGACAGAAGGCAGAGAGTTGGGATAAAAGGCTCTTTTTCGGAATGGCAACCGGTGACAAGTGGTGTCCCGCAGGGTTCAGTGTTGGGGCCACAGCTGTTCACTTTATATATAAATGATCTGGATGAAGGGACTGGGGGCATTCTGGTGAAGTTTGTCGATGATACGAAGTTGGGTGGACAGGCAGGTAGTACGGAGGAGGTGGGGAGGCTCCAGAACGATTTAGACAGTTTAGGAGAGTGGTCCAGGAAATGACTGATGAAATTCAACGTGGGCAAATGCGAGGTCTTGCACCTTGGTAAAAAGAATACAAGCATGGACTATTTTCTGCACGGTGAGAAAATTCATAAAGCCGAAATACAAAGGGATCTGGGAGTGCTAGTACAGGCTTCTCTAAAGGTTAACTTGCAGGTTGAGTCCGTGATTAAGAAAGCGAATGAAATGTTGTCATTTATCTGAAGAGGGTTGGAATATAAAAGCAGCGATGTGCTTCTGAGACTTTATAAAGCTCTAGTTAGGCCCCATTTAGAATACTGTGTCCAATTCTGGGCCCCACACCTCAGGAAGGACATACTGGCACTGGAGCGTGTCCAGCGGAGATTCACACGGATGATCCCTGGAATGGTAGGCCTAACATACGATGAACAGCTGAGGATCCTGGGATTGTATTCATTAGAGTTTAGAAGGTTGAGGGGAGATCTAATAGAAACTTACAAGATAATGCATAGCTTAGAAAGGGTGGACGCTGGGAAGTTGTTTCCGTTAGGTGGGGATACTAGGACCCGTGGGCACAGCCTTAGAATTAGAGGGGGTCAATTTAGAACGGAAATGAGGAGACATTTCTTCAGCCAGAGAGTGGTGGGCCTGTGGAATTCATTGCCATGGAGCGCAGTGGAAGCCGGGACGTTAAATGTCTTCAAGGCAGAGATTGATAAGTTCTTGATCTCGCAAGGAATCAAGGGCTATGGGGAGAGTGCGGGTAAGTGGAGTTGAAATGCCCATCAGCCATGATTAAATGGCGGAGTGGACTCAATGGGCCGAATGGCCTTACTTCCACGCCTATGTCTTATGGTCTTACCAATAGCCCAGTACTCTGTATTCCTGTAACTCCTTCCAAAGTGAATCACCTCACACTTTTCCGCATTAAACTCCATTTTCCACCTCTCAGCCCAGCTCTGCAGCTTATCTATGTCCCTCTGTAACCTGCATCATCCTTCCGCACTATCCACAGCTGCACCAACTTTAGTGTCATCCACAAATTTACTAACCCATCCTTCTACGCCCTCATCCAGGTCATTTATAAAAATGACAAACTGCAGTGGCCCCAAAACAGATCCTTGCGGTAGACCACTGGTAACTGAACTCCAGGATGAACATTTCCCATCATCCACCACCCTCTGTCTTCTTCCAGCGAGCCAATTTCTGATCCAAACCGCTAAATCACCCTCAATCCGATGCCTCTGAATTTTCTGCAATAGCCTACCGTGGGGAACCTTATCACACGCTTTACTGAAATCCATATCCAGCACATCAAACGCTTTACCCTCATCCACCTGTTTAGTCACCTTCTCAGAGAACTCAAGAAGGTTTGTGAGGCACGACCTACCCTTCACAAAACCGTGTTGACTATCCCTCATCAAATTATTCCTTTCTAGATGATTATCGATCATCTCTCTTCTGATCCTTTCCAACAATTTACCCACAACTGCAGTCAGGCTCACTGGTCTATAATTACCTGGGTTGTCTCTACTCCCCTTCTTGAACAAGGGGACACCATTTGTTATCCTCCAGTCTTCTGGCGCTATTCCTGTAGACAATGACGACAAAAAGATCAAAGCCAAAGGCTCTGCAGTCTCCTCCCTAGCGTCCCGGAGAATCCTAGGATAGATCCCATCCGGCCCAGGGGACTTATCTATTCTCAGACTTTCAAGACTTGCTAACACCTCCTCCTTCTGAACCTCAATCCTGTCTAGTCTAATAGCCTGTATCTCAGTAATCTCCTTGACAATATTGTCTTTTTCCTGTGTGAATACTGACGAAAAATATTCATTTAGCGCCTCTCCTATCTCTTCGGACTCCACGCACAACTTCCCACTACTGTCCTTGACTGGCCCTAATCTTACTCTAGTCATTCTTTTATTCCTGACATACCTACAGAAAGCTTTAGGGTTTTCCTTGATCCTACCTGCCAAAGACTTCTCATGTCCCCTCCTGGCTCTTCTCAGCTCTCTCTTTAGGTCCTTCCTGGCTAACTTGTAACTCTCAAGCGCCCTAACTGAGCCTTCGCACTACATCTTTACATAAGCCTCCTTCTTCCTCTTGACAAAAGATTCAACTTCTTTAGTAAACCACGGTTCCCTCACTCAACCATTTCCTCCCTGCCTGACAGGTACATACTTATCAAGGACACGCAGTAGCTGTTCCTTGAACAAGCTCCACATTCCAATTGTGCCCAGCCCCTGCAGTTTCCTTCCCCATCCTTTGCATCCTACGTCTTGCCTAATCGCCTCATAATTGCCTTTCCCCCAGCTATAACTCTTGCCCTGCGGTATATACCTATCCCTTTCCATCACTAAAGTAAACGTAACCGAATTGTGGTCACTATCACCAAAGTGCTCACCTACCTCCAAATCTAACACGTGGCCTGGTTCATTACCCAGTACCAAATCCAATGTGGCATCCTCTTGTTGGCCTATCTACATACTGTGTCAGGAAACCCTCCTGCACACACTGGACAAAAACTGACCCATCTAAAGTACTTGAACTGTAGCGTTTCCAGTCAATGTTTGGAAAGTTAAAGTCCCCCATAACAACTACCCTGTTCCTTTCGCTCCTATCTAGAATCATCTTTGCTATCCTTTCCTCTACATCTCTGGAACTTTTTGGAGGCCTATAAAAAACTCCCAACAGGGTGACCTCTCCTTTCCTGTTTGTAACCTCAGCCCATACTACCTCAGTAGACGAGTCCTCATCAAACGTCCCTTCTACGACCGTAATACTGTCCTTGACTAACAATGCCACACCTACCCCTCTTTTACCACCTTCCCTGATCTTACTGAAACATCTAAACCCTGGAACCTGCAACAACTATTCCTGTCCCTGCTCTATCCATGTCTCTGAAATGGCCACAACATCAAAGTGCAAGGTCACCCACCTTGTTCCGGATGCTCCTGGCGTTGAAATAGACACACTTCAAACCATCTTCCTGCCTGCTGGTACACTCCTGCGACCTTGAAACCTTATTCATGACCTCACTACTCTCAACTTCCTGTAAACTGGAGCTCCAAGTCAGGTTCCCATCCCCCAACTGAACTAGTTTAATCCCTCCCGAAGAGCATTATCAAATTTCCCCCCAAGGATATTGGTACCCATCTGGTTCAGGTGCAGACCATCCTGTCCCACCGACCCCAGAATGAGCTCCAATTATCCAGGTAATTGATATTCTGAAAGAATACTGTCATTTTAGCCAAATCCAGACTTCCGGCACCTCACCTGTTGCTATCGATGATACAAATATCTCAGCAAAGGTTCCAGATATCGCTTCCCTGGCTTCCCACAGATTTCTGGGATACGCGTGTTCAGGTCCCAGTGATTTATCCACCTTTGTCCATTTTACAATGTCCAGCACCATTTGTTCTGCAATACGGATACTTTTCAAGATGTCACTATTTATTTTCCCAAGTTCTCCAGCTTCCATCTCCTTTTCCACAGTAAATGCTGATACAAAATAGAGACAGAGAAACTGCAGATGATGGAATCCAGGTAGACAAACACAGAAGAACACAGCAAGTCAGGCAGCATCTGAGTCAATTTTTCAGGTATTACTCTTCTTCAAAATACTCGTTTAGTAGAGTCATCGAGTCAGTCATAGACTAACACGACATGGATCCAGGCCCTTTGGCCCAAACTGGTCCAAGCTGACCATGGTGCCCTCTCAGCTCGTTCCAATTGTCCGCATTTGGTCCATATCCCTGTAAACTTCTCTCATTCATGTACCTATCCACATGTTTTTTTAATTGTTGCTATTGTACCTGCCTCAACCACTTTCTCTGGCACCCCATTCCACATACGCACCACTCTCAACGTGAAGAAGTTGCCCTTCAGGTCCTTCTTAAATTTTTCCCCCTCTCACCTTAAAACTATGCCTGGGAAAAAGACTATATTCATTCATCCTGTCTATACCCCTCATGATTTTATACACCTCAGTAAGGTCATCCGTCATCCTCCTACAATCCAAGAAATAAAGTCCTATCCTGGCCAACCTCTCCCTGTAACTCAGGCCTACTAGTCCTGGCACCATCCTTGTAAATCTTTTTTGCACACTTTCCGATTTAACTATGTCTTTCCTGTAACAGGCTGACCAAAACTGTACACGATACTCCAAGTACTGCCTCATCAATGACTTATACAACTGTAACATAACGTCCCAACTCCTATACTCAGTGCCTCGACTGATTAATGCCAGCATGCTAAATGTCTTCTTCACCACCCTGTCCACCTGTTACAACTATGTACTTGCACTTCTCGGTCCCTCTGTTCCATAACACTCCTCAGCACCTTACTATTTACTGTGTAAGTCCTACCTTGATTTGACTTTCCAAAGTGCAACACCTCACACTTATCTGTATTGAATTACACTTGCCAATCCTCAGCCCACTTCCCCATCTGAGCAAGATGCCTTTTAATTTTTGATAATCTTCCTCACTATCAGTGATACCTCCTAATTTTGTATCATCCTCAAACTTACTAATCATGCCTTGTACATTCACATCCAGATCATCTATGTAAATAATAAATAAGAAAGGTCCCAGCAATGATCCCTGTGGCACACCACTAGTCACAGGCTTCCAGCCCAAGAAACAGCCTTCAACTCTGCTTCCTACCATCGATCTAATTTTGAATCCAATTAGCTAGCTCTCCTTGGATCCTGTGCTGCCTAACCTTCATGACTAACCTGCCATGCAGGACCTTGTTAAGGTCCTTACTAAATTCCATATAGACAATATCCACTGCCTACCCTCATCCATCCTCTTGGTCACCTCTTTGAAAAACGCTTAAAGATTTGACAGACATGATTTCCCACACACAAATCCATGCAGACTATCCCTAATCAGACTTTGATTATCCAAATGTTGGTTGATCCTGTCCCTCAGTATCCTTCTCCAGTAACTTGCCTACCACTGATGTCAGGCTCACTGGCCTGTAGTTCCCTGGCTTGTCTTTGCTCCCTTTCTTAAACGCTGAAACAACATTAGCCACCCTCCAGTCTGCTAGAACTGCCCCAGATCCTGTGGTCCCACACATATTGTCTTTGTTAGGGAAAATAAACTGGAATTGAAAGCCGGTCAGTAATGGTGACCATGATTCTATCATTGATTGTCAGGAAGAGTACATCTAGTTCACAAATGTCCTTCAGGGAGGGAAATCTGCCATTCTTGCCTGGTCTGGCCTACATGTGACTCGAGACCTTCAGCAATGTGGTTCACTCTGAACTACCTTTTCTATTCAGAGAGCCACACTCGGAAGTCACACTTACATAGTTCAAACAAACGGAACTTGGGAGGACAGCAAATGCTAGATTTGAAATGCCTACATTGAATGAAAAAATAAGGAGTTAGAACATAGAACAGTACAGCACAGTACAGGTCCAGCAGTCCACGATGTTGTGCCGACCTATTATCCTACTTTCAGATCAAACTACCCTACATAGCTATCAGAGATAATAGGAACTGCAGATGCTGGAAAATCCGAGATAACGAGGTGTGGAGCTGGATGAACACAGCAGGCCAAGCAGCATCATAGGAGCAGGAAAGCTTGACGTTTCAGGCCTAGACCCTTCATCAGAAATGGGGGAGGGGAAGAGGGTTCTGAAATAAATAGGGAGAGAGGGGGAGGTGGATACAAGGTGGATAGAGGAGAAGATAGGTGGAGAGGAGACAGACAAGTCAAAGAGGCGGGGATGGAGCCAGTAAAGGTGAGTGTAGGTGGGGAGGTAGGGAGGAGATAGGTCAGTGCAGGGAGGACGGACAGGTCAAGGGGGCGGGATGAGGTTAGTAGGTAGGGGATGGGGGTG
>JAHRHZ010000227.1:358402-369424 GCA_024137785.1 Ginglymostoma cirratum
AGCTTTCCTACTCCTATAATGCTGCTTGGCCTGCTGTGTTCATCCAGCCCCACACCTTGTTATCTCGGATTCTCCAGCATCTGCAGCACCTTTTATCTCTGATACAACTTGGGTAGCAACTTTGAGGGATCTATGGGCGTGGACCTCAAGATCCCTCTGTTCTTCTACACTGCCAAGAATCTTGCCATTAACCCTGTATTCTGCACTCAAACTCATCCTTCCAAAATGAATCACTTCACACTTTTCTGGGTTGACTTCCATCTGTCACTCCTTTACCCAGGTCTGCATCCTGTCAATGTCCCATTGCAACCTAAAATAGCCCTCCACACTATCCACAACTCCACCAACCTTCGTGTCTTTGGCAAACTTACTAACCGACCCTTCCACTTCCTCATCCAAATCATTTATAAAGATCACAAAGAGCAGAGGTCCCAGAACAGATTCCTGCGGAACACCACTGGTCACTGAGCTGCAGGCTGACTACTTTCCATCTACTACCATGCTCTGTCTTCTATTGGACAGCCAGTTTTGTATCCAGACAGCCAAATTTGCCTGAATCTTATCAAATGCCTTGCTAAAGTCCATATACACCATATCCACTGCGCTACCTTCATCAATGTGTTTAGTCACATCGTCAAAGAATTCAATAAGGCTTGTGAGGCATGACCTGCACCTCTCAGTGCCATACTGACTATTTCTAATCAAACTATGCTTTTCCAAATAATCATAAATACTATCTCTCAGATTCTTCTCCAATAATTTGCCCACCACAGACGTAAGACCTACTGGTCTGTAATTTCCAGGATTGTCCCTATTCCTTGAACAAGGGAATGACATTTGCCACCATCCAATCCTACTCCAGTGGACAGTGAGTCTGCAAAGACCATTGCAAAAGGGGCAGCAATGTCTTCTCTCGCTTCCCGTAGCAACCTTGGGTATGTCCTGTCTCGCCCGGGGACTTATCTATCCTCATGTTTTTCAAAATTTCTAGCACATTCTCCTTACTAACATCAACCTGTTTGACCATATCTACCTGTTTCATGCCACCCTCTCAAACGTCAAGGTCCCTCTCACTGGTGAATACTGAAGCAAAGTATTCATTAAGGACCTCCCCTCCCTCCTCTGATCCCAGGCACAAATTCTCTCCACTATCCATGATTGGCTACCCTCATTCTGGCCAGCCTCTTGTTCCTCGCATAAGTACAGAACACCTTGGAGTTTTCCTTAATCCTACCCACTAAGGCTTTTCCATACCCCCTTCTAGCTCTCCTAAGTACATTCTTCAGTTCCTTCCTGGCCACCTTGTAACTCTCTAGATCCCCGCCCAATCCTTGCTTCCTCAACTTTAAGTAAGCTTCCTTCTTCCTCTTGACTCAATGTTCCACATGTCTTGTCATCCAAGGTTTCTTCACCTTACTGTCCCTTCCTTGCTTCAGTGGGACAAATCTATCCAGCACTCGTAGCAAGTGCTCCCTAAATAACCTGCACATTTCTATTGTGCATTTCCCTGAGAACATTTGTGCCCAATCTGTGCTCCGCAGTTCCTGCCTAATAGCATTGTAATTCCCTCTCCCCTAATTAAATACTTTCCCACACCGTCTGCTCCGATCCATCTCCGTGACTATAGTAAAGGTCAGAGAATTGTGATCACTATCACCGAAATGCTATCCCACCAAAAGAGCTGACACCTGGCCTAGTTTGTTGCCAAGCACCAAATCTAATATGGCCTCCCCTCTTGTCGGCCTATCACAAGAATCCAAGTAGCCAGCTCTCCTTGGATCCTGTGCTGCCTAACCTTCATGACTAGCCTGCCATGTAGGACCTTGTCAAGGGCCTTACTAAATTCCTGGACGAACCTGACAAAATCTGCTCCATCCAAACTATTTGCACTCAGGAGGTTCCAGTCAATATTAGGGAAGTTAAAGAAGTCACCCATGACAACAACCCTCTTACTTTTGCACCTTTCTAAAATCTGTCTCCCAATCTGTTCCTCAGTGCCTCCATTGCGATTTTGGCGGGGGTGGGGGGTTGGTGGGGGGGTGGTCAGAGGTCGATAGAAAACTCCCAATGAAGTGACTGCTCCTCTCCTGTTTCTGACTTCCACCCACACTGACTCAGTGGAGAAAGCCTCCTCCACGACCTCCCTTTCTGCAGCTGTGATACCATCCCTGATTCGCAATGCCACTCCCCCACCTCTTTTACCTCCCTCCCTATTTCTTTTGAAACATCTATACCCCAGAACATCCAACAACCATTCCTGCCCCTGTGATATCCAAGTCTCCATAATAGAACATAGAACATTACAGTGCAGTACAGGCCCTTTGGCCCTTGATGTTGTGCCGACCTGTGAAACCAATCTGAAGCCCACCTAACCTACAGTGTTCCATTATCATCCATATGTTTATCCAATGACCATTTAAATGCCCTTAATGTTGGCGAGTCTACTACTGTTGCAGGCAGGGCATTCCACGCCTTTACTACTCTCTGAGTAAAGAACCTACCTCTGACATCTGTCCTATAACTATCACCCCTCAATTTAAAGCTAGAACATAGAACATTACAGCGCAGTACAGGTCCTTTGGCCCCGATGTTGCGCTGACCTGTGAAACCAATCTGAAGCCATGACCCCTCGTGCTAGCCATCACCATCCAAGGAAAAAGGCTGTCACTGTCCACCCTATCTAATCCTCTGATCATCTTGTATCTCTCTATTAAGTCACCTCTTAGCCTTCTTCTCTCTAACAAAAACAGCCTCAAGTTCCTCAGCCTTTCCTCATAAGACCTTCCCTCCATACCAGGCAACATCCTGGTAAATCTCCTGTGCACCCTTTCCAATGCTTCCACATCCTTCCTATAATGCGGCAACCAGAACTGTATGCAGTACTCCAAGTGCGGCCGCACCAAAGTTTTGTACAGCTGCAACATGACCTCAAGGACTCGAAACTCAATCCCTCTACCAATAAAACCTAACACACCGTATGCCTTCCTAAGAACCCTATCAACCTGGGTGGCAACTTTCAGGGATCTATGCATATAGACACCGAGATCTCTCTGCTCATCCACACTGCCAAGACTCTTACCGTTAGCCCAGTACTCTGTATTCCTGTTACTCCTTCCAAAGTGAATCACCTCACACTGTTCCGCATTAAACTCCACTTGCCACCTCTCAGCCCAGCTCTGCAGCTTATCTATGTCCCTCTATAACCTGCAACATCCTTCCGCACTATCCACAACTCCACCGACTTTAGTGTCATCCGCACATGTACTAACCCATCCATCTACGCCCTCATCCAGGACATTTATAAAAATGACAAACCGCAGTGGCCCCAAAACAGATCCTTGCGGTACACCACTAGTAACTGAACTCCAGGATGGACATTTCCCATCAACCACCACCCTCTGTCTTCTTCCAGCTAGCCAATTTCTGATCCAAACCGCTAAATCACCCTCAATCCCATGCCTCTGAATTTTCTGCAATAGCCTACCGTGGGGAACCTTATCAAACGCTTTACTGAAATCCATATCCACCACATCAACCGCTTTACCCTCATCCACCTGTTTAGTCACCTTCTCAAAGAACTTAATAAGATTTGTGAGGCACAGCCTACCCTTCACGAAACCGAGTTGACTATCCCTAATCAAATTATTCCTTTCTAGATGATTATACTGGCCACAACATCATAGCTCCAAGTACTGATCCATGCTGTAAGTTCGTCACCCTTATTCCTGACACTTCTGCGTTAAAATAGACACACTTCAACCCATCATACTGACTGCAACTTTGCCCTATCAACTGCTTATCCTTCCTCACAGTCTCTCTGCATGCTGTATCTGCCTGTGTACCAGCTACCCTATCATCTGATCTGTAGCTCCGGATCTCATCCCCCTGCCAAACTAATTTAAACCGTCCTGAAGAGGTCTAGCAAACATCCGCCCAGGATATTGGTGCCCCTCCAGTTCAAGTGCAACCTGTTCTTAGAATACAGGTCCCACCTTCCCCAGAAGGTATCCCAATGATCCACAGATCTGAAGCCCTCCCTCCTACACCAGCTCTGTAGCCATGTGTTCAGCTGTACTCGCTGTCTATTCCTAGCCTCACTAGTCCATGGCACTGGTAGTATTCCTGAGATTACTACTCTGGTTGTCCTGCCTTTTAGCTTCCAACCTAACTCCCTATATTCACTTTTCAGGTCCTCATCCTTTTTCCTAGTTATGTCATTGGTACCACTGTGTACCATGACTTCTGGCTGCTCACCCTCCCACTTAAGAATCCCGTAGATTCAATCCGAGACATCCCTGACCCTGGCACCCAGGAGGCAACGTACCATCCGGGAGTCTCGTTGGGTACCACAGAATCTCCTGTCTGTTCCCCTGACCATTGAATCTCCTGTCACTATCCCTCTCCTATTCTCCCCCATTCCCTTCTAAGCCACAGAGTCAGGCTCAGTGCCAGAGACCTGGCTGCTATGACATTCCCCTGGTAGATCAGCCCCTCGAGCAGTATCCAAAGCGGTATACTTATTATTGAGGGAAACGGCAACAGGGGATCCCTGCACTGTCTCTCTATTCCCTTTCCCTCTCCTGACGGTCACCCAGCTACGTTTATCCAGTAACTTATGTTTGACCACCTCCCTATAACTCCTCTCTGTAAACCCCTCAGCCTCCTGAATGATCCGAGTTCATCCAGCTCCAATTCCCTAACGCTGGAATTGGGTGAACTTCTCGCAGGTGAAGTCAGCAGCAACATTAGTAGTGACCCTTACCTCCCACATCCTACTAGAGTAACATGCAACTGCCCTCGCTCCAACTCCCTCTGCTCTCAATTGCCAACGGAGATAAAGAGAAAGAAAGAAAAACCTCACCTTACCAACCCTCCACAGAGTTTTTTTTGTTAGAGGAGGAGGATGGGTGGGAGACACTACACATGTACTGTTTTGGGTTTAGCCACTGCCCAAATATATTAGTTCACTTACCCAGCAGTCCCCTCTTCCGCGTTTGCTCCTGCTCAGCCTTCACTGTGCCTATTCACAAGGCAAGTATTTTATCCATAAACTTGCCCCTGGCTCATGCTTTCACAACTCCCACTGCTGAAATGGAGTTACTGTGGGTTTTTTTAAATTCATTAATGGGATGAGGGTGTCACTGGTTGGGCAGCATTTATTGCCCAGAGGGCAGTTCCGTGTCAACCACATTGCTGTCAGTCTGGAGTCACATGTAGGCAAGATGAGGTAAGGGTGGCAGTTTCCTTCCCTTTCGGACATTAGTGAACCAAATGAGTTTTTCCTGACAATGGACTCATGGTTATCATTCGATTCTTAATTCCAGATATTTTATTGAACTCAAATTCCACCATCTGCCATAGTGGGATTCACACCCAGGTCCCCAGAATGTTATCTGGGTCTCCGGATTAACAGTCCCGCAATAATGCCATTCGGCCATCGCCTCCCCGTTCCCTGTTGTCAGTGTGTGAATGAGTGTAACTCTGAGTCTGGCTGTCTCACTATTTAGTGAGCGTGTGACTGTGTCACTGTGTTAATGTGTATGTGTTAATATATGAGTGTAACTTTTTGTATGTGAAAGTGTGTGAAAGTTGTGTATGTGAATGTTTTTGTATGTAAAAGTACAACTGTGTAACTTGAACTTGGGTATTTCTATGACCATGTGTGTCTCAACGTAAGAGTGAGACAGCACGAGATTGAGACAGTGCTGTACTTGGCTACAATTTCCCTTCTCTTCACTCAGAGATAGTAAGAACTGCTGATGCTGGAGTCTGAGATGACACAGTGTGGAGCTGGAGGAACACGGCGGGCCAGGCAGCATCAGAGGAGCAGGAAAGTTGACGTTTCGGGTCGAGAAGAAGGGTCTCGACCCAAAGCGTCTGCTTCCCTGCTCCTCTGAAGCTGCCTGGCCTGCTGTGTTCCTCCAGCTCCACACTGTGTTATCCGTTCTCTTCACCAGTGCTTGCTGCTTCAGTTGGCATCACATTGTTGGTGAGAGTGTGTGCGAGGGGATGTACAGTAGTGAGCTGGCTTTGTCAGGGTTCACCAGCCAGTGCAATGGCTCATTCTTAGTGTTGGGGTCTGAGCTTGGAACGTGAGCATAGAAAACTCCTTCTGTACCTTCCCTTTCAGGATAGAGGGTCAAGCTTCTTGGCTCTCGCTGCGACACTCGCCCATGAAATTGGACACAATCTGGGAATGTCACATGACACAGAAGATCGACACTGTAACTGCCCAGATGTGGATGGTGGCTGCATCATGGAAGAGGCTCTAGGGTGAGGAACAGCATGCTGTGGCTGATGTTGCGGCAACTCTCTCTCTGCTCCCCCTTCTCTCTCTTTCTCCCTCTTTCCCTCTGTCTCTTTCTCTCATTCCTCCCTCGCTCCCTCCCTCACTCTCTCCTTCACTTTCTCTTTCCCTCCTTCCCTCTTTCTCTTCCTCATCTCCTCTCACACTGCGGCATCTAACATCAAGCACCAACCTCTCTGTCACTAACACAGGGCTGAGGGAGGAGCGAAAATACAATTTTAATTTGCAGGCATTCCTTAAAACAAGTTTGAATTGTTTGTAAATGTACTTAAGCAAAGATCATACTGAAGAGCAACAAATCAAAGCAGGAGCAGCTCAGAAAGCAGACAGTGCAATTCAAACAGCTTAGTTCACTCTCTGCTCCTTTAGTCCCGAAATCCCTTTGTCTGATCATTATTGAGATGGATATTCACAACAACAGAACCTTCATTTCACTTCAGAGTCTCGCAGAAGTGAGTGACATTGCTCTCGCCACTTCTCTCCTAAAAGCTTGTCCTATTCTCCGGGAACTTGTAGAGAAGATTAAACCTGCTCCTGGTTCATTACTCATTTGAAGTCTTGCTAAGAGGTCTCATCCCATTCTGCTGGACAGCAGGGTGTCCAGACCTAGTCTTGAACTAGCCAGTGGAGCCTCTCCTCCAGACAAGGCAGTTTACTCTGAGTCTCTGATAACAGGTCACTGGGAACAATTATTTTTAGTCTACAGCTGTGAGGCTGGAAAAGCACAGTGGGTCAGACAGCATCCGAGGAGCAGAAAGTCAATGTTTCAGGCCAAAACCTTTTGTCACGACTGTGGAGAGGGAGGGGAACCTAGAAATAAATAGTCAGAGGAGAGTGGGGCTGGGGGAAGGATAGGAGAAATGGTGATCGGTAGATGCAGGTAAGGGGCTATTGTGATTGGTCCATGGGAAGGGTGAGCAGATAGGTGAGTAAGAAGATGGACAGGTTAGGTCAGGTCAGGAGTGGGGAGGGCTGGACACGGGATAAGGCTGGGGGTGGAGTGATTTTGAAGCTGGTGAAATCAATGCTAACACATTGGGCGGTAAGCTTCCAAGGTGAACTATCAGGTGTTGTTCCTCCAGTCTATGTTTGGCCTCACTCTGACAGTGGAGGAGGCCAAGGATGGACAATGGGAGGGGGAATTAAAATGGATGGCAACCGGAAGGTCAAGTTGGTTGATGCGTGCAGAGTGCAGGAGCTCTGCGAACCGGTCCCCGAGTCTGTGTTTGGTCTCCCCAATATAGAGGAGACCAAATCGGGAGCAACGGATGCAGTAGAGAGGGTTGGATTAAGTGCAGGTGAATCTCTGCCGGATCTGGAATGATTGTTTAAGGCCTTCAATGGAGGTGAGAGGGAACGTATGAGGGCGGGTTTTGCACCTCTTATGGTTGCAGGGAAAGGTACCTGGTGTGGTGGAGAGATTGGTGGGGGGTGTAGAGTTGACGAGGGAGTCGCCAAATGAATGGTCTCTGTGGAAAGTGGACAGGGGTGAGAAGGGAAACATCTTTTTCGTGGTGGGATCTGATTGTAGGTGGCAGAAATGTCGAAAGATGATGCGTTGGATTTGGAGGTTGGTGGGGCGGTATGTGAGGACTAAGGGGACGTTATCCTTATTGTTGTTGGAAAAGAGGTTTGAGAACAGAAGTGCAGGAAATGGAGGAGATACAGTTGAGGGCATCCTTAATTACAGAAGAGGGGAAATTATCGTCCCTAAAGTAGGAAGATATCTGGGATGCCCTGAAGTAGAACGCCTCATCCTGAGTGCAGAAGCTCTAATTTCTTTGCTGTTCAAAAAGCTATCTATCTAGTCTTTAAAAACATTCAATGAGGAAGCCTCATTTACTTCACCGGGCAGAAATGCCACAGATTCACAAACTTCTGGGTTGAGAAGTTCCTTCTCAATTCAGTCCTAAATCTGTCCCCCTAGTTTTGAGGCTATGCGCTCTTGTTCTTGTTTCACCCGTGGAAAGAATCTCCCTGCTTCTATCTTATCTAATCCCTTCATAATTTTAGAGAGATAGTAGGAACTGCCGATGCTGGAGAATCTGAGATAACAAGGTGTAGAGCTGGATGAACACAGCAGGCCAAGCAGCATCAGAGGAGCAGGAAAGCTGACATTTTGGGTCGAGATCCTTCTTCAGAAATTTTATATGTTTTCATAAAATCCCCCATTGTTCATCTAAATTGCAATCCCTTTCTACGCAGCCTCCCCTTGTAAACCAACACTTCTAACTCCAAAATCAACCTAGTGAACCTCCTCGATAGCCCCTCCAGTGCCAGCACATTCCTTCTCAAGTAAGGAGACCAAAACTGCACACAGTACTCCAGGTGTGGCCTCACCAGCACCTTATGCAGCCGCAACATAACCACCCTGCTTTTAAACTCAATCCCTCTAGCAATGAAGGACAATATTTGAATTGCCTTCTTAATTACCTGCTGTACCCTCCAACTAACTTTTTGTGATTCATGCAAAAGTACACCCAGGTCCCTTTGCATTTGTTGGACAGAAGGGAAGAGAATGCTAATTGTGGTCAAATAGCCTCTGGATGGACTTTGGAAGAGAGTGCAATGTGGAATGTGTCTGTTAATGATGACCTACAGTTAACTGCCAATATTTGTTTCAATTTAAACCAGGCACACAGACTCTGGTTAGTCAAGGCATTGTCATCAGAAATGAACTAGTGAATGGCTGTCGCCTGTTTTGAGTTGCTGGGCAGTATGAAATCTGGTGGAGTGCCGAATCACAGTGGGGGAAGAGGGTTGCAGCCAGCCAGCCAGCCAGCCACGTACAGGCTCAGGATTTCCATATCTGAGGATAGATAGAGCAATTAGGATGGTTTCCCTTGGAGAGGAGAAAGCTGAGTGATGATCTGATTGACATTTTCAAAATCAGAAGCATGCTGGGCAAAGTAGACAGTGAGAGACTATGTTCCCACCTGTGGCAGCACTGCGCATGAGAGCAGACAGAATTAAAACAATTAGTTAGGAAGGCAAAAAAAAACAGTCTGAGCAAATGCATTTTTGTGCTTCCAACAGTTAGGGTCTGGAATGTACTGTCTGAGAGTGTGGACGAGGCAGGTTCACTCGAGTGGTTAGGGTCTGCAGTGTACTGACAGAGTGTGGGGGAGGCAGGTTCACTGAAGGTGTTGAAATGGAATAACCTGGTTCTTTGAAATGAAATGGGTTATGTGGAAAAGGCGGGGGTGAATTATGCAGAGCAGACACAGTGGACCGAATGGCCTTTTTCTGCACTTGTACACTTCTATGATTGTGTGCACCTTTCCATACACTCTTTAAGCTTTGATCTCATTCCTCTTTCCTGTTGTTTTGTTCAGATTGAAATTGCCGAAAGCCTTCAGCAGCTGCAGCCGTGCTGATTTAGTGAGGGCTCTCCTCCAGGGTGTTGGAGTCTGTCTCTTCAACCTCCCAGATCCTGAGCAGCTGGTGGCAGGTCCCAAGTGTGGAAACCTGTACATGGACAAAGGCGAGGAGTGTGACTGTGGCACCCCCAAGGTAAGTGTTTTTTTGGGTGGAGCAGAGTGTGGCTCTCCAGGGCAAAGGAGGGGATCACTGGCAGGGGGCAGGGGTCTGTTGGGGGTTGTGAAGTAGGGCAGAGATCGGGTTAGGTGTTGGAAGTGGAGCTGGAATATCCCAGCAAATCTGAAAGCTGTTATTCCACTCGCTATCACACAGACTCTGTGTGTTTGTGTATACGATTGTCTCTCCATTACATTGTCAATATTAATTCTGATTGTTTAGTGTGACATTCATTCAATCAACAAACGAGCTGTGTCTTAGTTTGTGACAGTAATGAATAATCACGTAGACTCCAGTATTAATGTAAAACTGAGACAGAAGCTGCACACTTGGAGGAACAGTGAGCCGGTAAGATTTTCCAATTTAAACTTGACAGACTGTCCGATCCTTCTCTTGTGTGTTTGTTCCTTGAATTTACAAAGTGGCTGTCAAGAATGGAACATAATGAAGATGTCTAAAGAGCAACGATAGCACCCAGATTCCATGTTTCTCTGGATTCCTGCTAGGTACCATGCGGAGCAGGTACCATATCTTAGAGGAAGTGAATTTCGATTCAGCTTTTTGAAGAAGTGACAAAGAAGATTGATAAAGGCAGAGTGGTAGATGTTCAACAAGGTTTCACATGGTAGACTGGTTAGCAAGGTTAAACCATGTGGAATCCAGAGAGAGCTAGCCATTGGAATCCGAAATTGGTTAGAAGGTAAGAGATAAAGGATGGTAGTGGAAGGCAGCTTTTCAGACTGAAGGCCTGTAAAGAGAGGTGTGCCATAAGAGTCAGTGCTAGGGTCCACTGCTTTTTGTCATTTATATGAATGATTTGGATTTGAATCTGGGAGGGGTGGTTCTTTTTTCCAAGATCTTTTTTCCAGGGTGGGGGAAGTCCACAACTAGAGGGCCTTGGTTTAAGGTGAGAGGGGAAAAATAAAAAAAGGGACCTAAGGACCAACTTTTTCATGCAGAGGTTGGGGCGTATGTGGAAAGAGTTTCCAGAGGAAGTGGTGGAGGCTGGTACAATTACAGGCATCTAGATTGGTATATGAGTAGGAAGGGTTTAGAGGGAGAGATAGTAGGAACTGCAGATGCTGGAGAATCTGAGATAACAAGCTGTAGAACTGGATGAACACAGCAGGCCAAGCAGCATCAGAGGAGCAGGAAGGCTGACGTTTCAGGCCTAGACC
>JAHRHZ010000227.1:369824-404495 GCA_024137785.1 Ginglymostoma cirratum
CTGATGCTGCTTGGCCTGCTGTGTTCATCCAGCTCTCTACCTTGTTATCTCAGGGTTTAGAGGGATATGGGCCAAACGCTGGCAAATGAGACTAGATGTATTTAGGACATCTGGTTGGCATGGACGAGTTGGACCAAAGGGTCTGCTTTCATGCTGTACAGCTGTGACTTTAAACTGAGGTACCCTCCATCGTGTTGTGTGGAGCTATCACCGTGCTAATTGGGACAGTCTTTGCACAGATCTAGCAACTCAAGACTGGGCATTGTGAGGCACTGTGGGACATCAAAAGCAGCAGAATTGTACTCCAGCACAATCTGTAACCTCATGGCCCGGCATATCCCCACTCAACCCTTACCATCGAGCCAGGGTACCAACCCTGGTTCAACGGAGAGTGCAGGAGGGCATGCCAGAAGCAGCACCAGGCATACCTGAAGATGAGGTATCAACCTGGTGAAGCCAGAAAGTAGGACTATTTGCGCACCAAACAGCGAAAGCAGCAAGTGATAGACAGAGCTAAGCGACCCTATAACCAACTGATCAGATAGAAGCTCTACAGTCCTGCCATATCCAGTCGTGAATCGTGGTGGACAATTAAACAACTCACTAGAGGAGGAGGGTCCATAACTATCCCCATCCTCAATGATGGAAGAGCCCAGCACTTCAGTGCAAAAGATAAGGCTGAAGCTTTCGCAGCAATCTTCAGCCAGAAGTGCTGAGTGATGACCTGCTATACTACTACAGACTGTTCAGAATTCCCTCTCATCCCTGACAGCTTCTGTCAACACTGAGATTCCACTGGGCGAGCCTCGTGTTAAAACCTGCAAGGTTCCTGTGTATCTCTCTCAAAAGCACCGTTCAATTCGGAGTTAGCTGCTTGTCAAAGAGGCTGGTACATGCCCATACAATCTCCACCTACCAGCTGGTCAACTCTGAGAATGCCTGTGCCTCAGTGCCATCATCACTGCTGCCTGTTTCCTCAGTACCCATCACCAGCTGCCAGTTCACCCAGCTGCATTGGTTCTCTGGCCAGGAGTTAGCCCAAAGGTGAGGTGGATAGAAGTGAGTGGAGATAAGCCTGCCCAAGAGTCGCAGCATCGGGAGATGCTCAGTGACAGTAGCTGCTGCCTAGTTTCACTGACCTGATTTGGCGCAGTCCTTATGATCTCTGGGCGTCAGATCTGTGCATGACCCTGCAGATCCTAAACATGGCCTGCTCCCAGTTAGTGGGACATTACCTTTCCTGGCAACACGTATAAAGTCAACAGTTCCAATACATTGAACATCCTTACTTAAATAAGGAGACCAACACTGTACGCAGTATTCAGGGAGAGGTCTGATCAATGTCTTATATGATTGAGGCATAACATCCTCATTTTTATGTTCAATTACTCTCATTGTAAAGTGTAGTGTGGTGTACCCTTAGCTCTTTTTACCAGATGCTATATCTGCAACAAACCTATTTTAGAACAACTAAACCTCTCTGTTCCTCCGAAATGTGTATTTGTTCTCCAGTTAATAGTCTGTTTTTTACTCGTCTTGCCAAAGTGTACAATTCATACTTTCCCACATTAAACTTCATCTGCTAGAGTACTGCCACTCACTGAACGTGTCTCAATCCAACGAGAACTTCCTGATGATGACTTCTTCACAGTGTACTTCCCCATCTATTTGATGTTCTCTGTGAATTTAGCTACAATGCCTTCTCCCCCTCACCTACATCATGTTATATATTGTAAAAGGCTGTGTCCCCAGCAGACTCCAAGCAGAGTTCTACTTATCCCTTGCTGCCAATCAGACCTGATTATACTAACTCCCTGTTTTCTGTTAGCCAGACAGTCTTCTATCCATGCAGATATATTGTGCCCTACACTGTGAGCTTTCATATCCCACAGTTGCCTTTGATATGGCACATCCTGATTTTCTATTTCCAACCATCAGTGTCTGATGTTTTTTGCTTCTGCATTTGAAACAGTGAAAATGCTGCTACCTTGTGGAGGTGATTTCTCAGTGACTGGTATTCCCTTTCTATCTGTGTTTTACCCTCAGGAGTGTACCGACCCCTGCTGTGAGCCCTCGACGTGTAAACTCAAACCCAGGGCACAGTGCCCATCCACTGGTGCCTGTTGCAAAGACTGCCAAGTAAGATCTCACTGCACCATGGCCCATGGTTCTACAAGAGGGGTCTGGGAGATGGGACATGGAGTAATAGTGGAAATGATCTTGTCAGGTTAATACAGTGGCAGGTAACCAATCAGAATTGTTATGACTGTCTTTGACATCAAGGCAGCATTCAACCGAATATGGCATGGAATTGGGGGGAAACTTTCTGCTGTTTGGAGTCATACTTAACACAGTAAGATGGTTATGGTTGTTGGAAGTCAGTCATCTCTCGCCAGGACATCTCTGCAGGAGTTCCTCAGGGTACTGTCCTTGGCCCAACCATCTGCAGCTGCTTCATCAATGACCGTCCCTCCATCATAAGGTCAGAAGTGGGGATGTCCGCTGAAGATTGAAACCACATAAACTCACCACATAAACACAGCGGCTACAAGAGCAGGTCAGAGGCTAGGAATACCGTGGTGAGTCACTCACCCCCTGACTCCCCACAAGTACGCGCAGTTAAAATGTCAGCACATTTCATTCAGATAAAAGGTACTGCAGATGCTGGAGAATCCGAGATAACAAGCATGGGGCTGGATGAACACAGCAGGTCAAGCAGCATCATAGGAGCAGGAAAACTTGACATTAAGCCCCATGCTTGTTAGCACGTTTCATTGCAGGTTTTGTTCTGTAGTTCCTTCCAGCAGGGACAATGTGCCGAGCGCCGATGGGAGAATGTGACCTGCCAGAGTTCTGTACAGGAAATTTCTCTGATTGCCCTGAAAATGTGTATCTGAAAGATGGGTACACGTGCAACAATGGAACTCTATACTGCAGCAATGGATTCTGCCAGTCTGCAGATGAACAGTGCCAGGAGATCTGGGGTCCCGGTGAGTACACAGCACCAGAGCCTGCCTTATTCTTACAGCACCACTTGACAGCAAGCAGAGAGAGATAAACCACAGAAGTGGATTGTTAGAGTGTTAATTTACAGCGTGTAAATTTGATGCAAGTGAAAAGTGGGTCCTGAAGTGGAAGGAAATGTTTGTGTTCACTCCTCATCAGACAGAGCAGAATCTGGAGAGAGAAGGAAAATAGGACCATGAAAGATGACAACTTGAAATGTTAACTCGGCTCCTCTCTGCACACTGACATTACCAGACCCGCTGAGTTTCCCCAGCATTCTCGGTATTTGTTTCAGATTGCTAGCATCCGCAGTAACTGTGGGCTTACTGCTGTTTATATTTGTAACTTCCAGCAGCTGGTGAGTATTTATTTGAAGTTGTTATTTAACATTGTCAAGAGAATCGGAGTAAGAGCAGGAGAGGTAGTGGTGTGTTCGAAATGTCACTGGGCAAGGAACGGGTGAGATGATGGGTGCAGTTCCAGCAACACTCAAGAAGCTTGACTCAAAGCAGCATGCTTGATTGGCACTATATCCACAAGCATCCACTCCCTCTACCTCCGACACTCAGTAGCAGCTGTGTGTTGTATCTTGGGATAGTTTGTCCTTATTTGTCCGATGTCAGTCAGCGGCATTGTAAGGGGATCAAGGGTTACAGGAAGAAGACAGGAGAATGGGCTTGAGAAACATATCAGCCATGATCAAATGACAGGGCAGACTCGATTGGCTGCATGGCCTGATTTTGCTCCTTTATCTTATTATCCCATGGTTATTTGCATCTGATGAAGTAAGCATTCATTTTAAAATTCTCATTTTATTTCATATCTGCCCAAAATCTCTCAACTTTCCTCTCTCTGTAATCTCCTCCACATACGTTCGTCTGAAATTTTTTCTTTGCTTTCTTTATTCATTAATGGGATGAGGGTGTTGCTGGTCAGGCAGCATTTATTTCCCACACCTAATTGCCCAGAGGGCAGTTCAGAGTCAACCACATTGCTGTGGGTCTGGAGTCACATGTAGGCCAGACCAGGTAAGGATGGCAGTTTCCATCCCTAAAGGACATTAAGCAGATGGGTTTTTCCAACATTCGATAATGGATTCATGTTCATCATTAGATTCTTAATTCCAGATATTTTATTGAATTCAAATTCTGGCATCTGCTTTGGCGGGATTCAAACCTGAGTCCCTGTGATGTTATCTGGGTCTCTGGATTAACAGTCCAGTGATAATACCACTAGGCTATTGCCTCCCCAGCATCAGGCATGAAAACAGAAGTTGCTGGAAAAGCTCAGCAGGTCTGGCAGCCCTGTGAAGAAAAATTAGAGTTAACACTTCAGGCCCAGTGACCCTTCCTCAGAACTGGGTTCCCTAATATCCTTGTTTGTTTAAATCTTGGGCATCTGGTTTAAATTGCATCAGCAACAGCTTGGATAACTGTCAAACTTATGCAAAGTGAATAAATCACAGATTGAGATCTGATTCCAGAGTTATTCTGCACACAAGCTGCTCTGGTACTTCCAGGTGTCTTTCTGGAGCAGTTGTGGCTAGCTAAATTCCCTTTACTGGAGACACTGGGCTGGATTTTAGTAATTCCTTTGTAGGATCTCTCCATGAGTGGTAAAGTGGATGTGTTTTCAGCACATACATGGCTGAGAGAAATTGTAAAGAAAGACAGAGGGAATAATGGGCTGTTGCTTCACGTCAGGTCAAATATTCTCTCTCACTCTCGCTGTCTCGCCCTCTCTCCCTCCCTGAGTGCAGAATTGCAATCATCTTATTCGACACAGACACTTGTGTGACTCCATCCAAACTCCTTGCTTCTTGCTGTTGCACCCAGTGGCATTTTCTCAGCAAAGTGTCTCATTTAAAAAGTTTTCCTCAGCAAAGTGTCTAATTTAAAAAGTTCAAGCTCGATTTGTATGGGTCCACATTATCTTTTTTGGAAGTAACTTTTGCATCAGAAACTATTCTCTCTCCATCTCTAACTCTGAGTCTCTGTAACTCCTCTTCTCCCAGATTCCACTCCCTGCTCACTGAGGTTGGGCTGGGGGGATGACTTTGTGACAGGGAACAGTTTAGAGCAGTTTCTGGTTTGTGGAATCTCTGTAATTCTCCCCTTTCTGTGTGATAGGTGCAAGATCTGCTGAAGATGTATGTTATTCATTTACAAATAAAGCAGGAAGCCACTTTGGAAACTGTGGCAAGGATGAGAATAATGATTACATCAAGTGTCAAAACAAGTATGTTTGGCTGAAAAATTTGGCTTTTTTAGAATTGCTGGGAATTTTATATCAAACATAATGTTGACGATATATATGTTTCATGTTGTTTCAAAATTCTGATTTAAACAATCATGCAACTGGTGAGACCAGAACCAGGACATTGTGTGCAGTTCTGGTCACTGTGTTACAGAAAGGACGTAATTGCTCTGGGGAAACTGCAGAGAAATTTTGATGAATGAATTAATATTTTATTTATTGTCACACATATCTTGAAGGTACAGAGAAAAATGTCTTGTTGCCACAATCCAGTGCCATTTACTACACTGTTTCCAGGGCTGGAGAATTGTAGCTGTTTGCAGAGATTAGAGAGGTTGGTGTTGCATCCCTTGAAACAGAGAAGGCTGATGGGTGATAAGATTGAGGTATACAAAAATTGTGAGGGGCAGAGATAGAGTAGATAGGAAGAACTTGTATCCCTTGGCAGAGAGTTCAAAAACTAAGAGTGACAGGAAAAAAGACCCTGAACCACCTGTTGCCTACCACTTTAACGCACCATCCTGTTCCCTGGCCAACATCTTTGTCTCTGGTTTGCTGCAGTGTTCTAGCAAAGCTCAATGCAAGTTGAAAGAACCTCATTTTCCACTTGGGGACCCTGCAGCCGTCAGGACCCAATATTGAGTTCAATAATTTTAGGGCCTAAACTCTCCCATGTTCAGGCCCCCAACCCACACACCAGGCCTTGTTATCACATAGCCTGCCATTACACACCACCTATCATTAGTCACAAATAGTCCCCTTTAACAGCTATTCACCCTCCCAGCCTGATTGTTATCAACTCTTTGTCTGTCCAACTGCTCTTCTCTCTCTTGAGGCTCTATCCTATGGTTTACTCCCTACCCCATCCCCCTTCCCTTTTTTTCTGCATTTAACTGATGTTTTCCCAGCCACCATCAGTTCTGAAGAAGGGTCAACGGACCTGAAATGTTAACTCTGATATTTTCTTCACAGATGCTGCCAGACCTGCTGAGCTTTTCCAGCAACTTAGTTTTTGAACAAAAATTAAGGGTCATAGATTCCAGTGAAGTGCCAGGAAAGTCAGAGGGGATGTGAGGAAAAACTCATTAATGCAGAGGATGGTCGTAGAGCCATACAGCACGGAAATAGGCCCTTTGGTCCAACCAGCCCATGCCGACTGAGTTCCCAAACTAGACTAGTTCCACCTGCCTGAGTTTGGCCTGTAGGTGTCTGGAATTTGCTGCCTGAGTTGGTGGTGGAGGCAGAGATCCTAAACTCTTTATAGATGCACCTGGATATGCACATTAGGTCTCTAAGGTTCTTGGGGGCCAGAGTTTAAATACCAGGTGGAAAAACACAACAGCACTTCATTGGAGGCTGCATTGATGATGTTACCCAGCAGGGTAATGAAACGTCTACGAACTAATGAACCAGCTCGGCGAACGAACGGCACTGCATGCACATCAGGTGCTGTAAGCTGCAGGGCCATATGCAGAAATATGGGATTAGAAAGGGCATCTGGGTGTCTTTGGGTCGGCATGGACAAGATGAGTCAAATGGCCCCTTCAGTGCTGTATCACATCTACGGTTCTGTGGTTTTGAACAGGTTCTCCAAATGCATGTCTGAGAGATACGATCACATATCCCAAAACCAGAAGCAACATGTTCTTCCCAAATTCACATTGATTATAACCTGGACAGTGATTGTCCACCTGCAGTTTACAGATATCACATTGGTATGGGAGTGACAGAGAGTGTGCCAGAATGTCATACAGCATAGAAACAGGCCCTTCAGCCCAACTCATCTATGCCGACCAGGTTTCCTAAGCTGAACTAGGTGCCATTTTGCCAGCATTTGGCACATACCCTTCTAAACCTGTCCTATTCATGTACTTGTCCAAATGTCTTTTAAATGTCATAATTGTATCCTCCACCACTTCCTAGGCACGCCATTCCATACGCGCGCCATGGGCTGAATGAAAAAGTTGCCCTTTAGGTCCCTTTTAAATCTTTCCCCTCTGTCCTTGAACCTTTGCCATCTCATTTTGGACGCCTCTACCCTGGGGAAAAGACCTTGGCTATACACCCTATCCATGCCCGTCATGATTTTATGAACCTGTATAAGGTCACCCCTCAGCCTCCTACACTCCGGGGGTAAAAGCCCCAGTCTATCCAGACTCTCCTTATAACACAAACCCTCCAACATCCTTCAAAATCTTTTCTGAACCTTCTCAAGCTTCACAACATCCTTCCTACAGCAAGGAGAACAGCCAATTGCACACTGTATTCCAATAATAACCTAACTGATGTCCTGTACAGCTGCAACATGACCTCCCAACACCTATTTCAGTTGCTGGAAAAGCTCAGCAGCATCTGTGAAGGAGAAAACAGAGTTAACTTTTCGGGTCCAGTGACCCTTCCTCAGAACTGATGGTGTCTGGGAAAACGTCAGTTTATAAGAAGAAAAAAGGGAGGTGGGTAGGGTAGGGAGTAAACAATAGGATAGAGCCCAAAGAGAGAGAAAGACAGTTGGACAGATAAAGGAGTTGCTAACGATCAGGCTGGGAAGGCGAATAGTTGTTAATGGGGACTGTTAGTGACTAACAACAGGGGGTGTGTAATGGCAGGCTATGTGGTAACAAGGCCTGGTGTGTGGGGTGGGGGGCTGGGACATGGCAGAGTTTAGGCCCTAAAATTATTGAACTCAATATTGAGTCCGGAGGTCTGTAGGGTCCCCAAGCAGAAAATGAGGTGTTAGACCATAACACCATAAGACATAGGAGGGGAAGTAAGGCCATTCGGCACATCGAGTCCACTCCGCCATTTAATCATGGCTGATGGGCATTTCAACTCCACTTACCTGCACTCTCCCCGTAGCCCTTGATTCCTTGCGAGATCAAGAATTTATCAATCTCTGCCTTGAAGACATTTAACGTCCCGGCCTCCACTGTGCTCCGTGGTAATAAATTCTACACGCCCACCACTCTCTGGCTGAAGAAATGTCTCCTCATTTCCGTTCTAAGTTGACCCCCTCTAATTCTAAGGCTGTGCCCACGGGTCCTAGTCTCCCCGCCTAACGGAAACAACTTCCCAGCGTCCACCCTTTCTAAGCCATGCATTATCTTGTAAGTTTCTATTAGATCTCCCCTCAACCTTCTATACTCTAATGAATACAATCCCAGGATCCTCAGCCGTTCGTCGTATGTTAGGCCTGCAATTCCAGGGATCATCCATGTGAATCTCCGCTGGACACGCTCCAGTTCCAGTATGTCCTTCCTGAGGTATGGGGCCCAAATTTGGACACAGTATTCTAAGTGGGGCCTAACTAGAGCTTTATAAAGTCTCAGAAGCACATCGCTGCTTTTATATTCCAACCGTCTTGAGATAAATGACAACATTACATTCGCTTTCTTAATCACAGACTCAACCTGCAAGTTAACCTTTAGAGAATCCTGGACTAGCCCTCCCAGGTCCCTTTGTACTTCTGCTTTATGAATTTTCTCACCGTTCAGAAAATAATCCATGCCTGTATTCTTTTTTCCAAAGTGCAAGACCTTGCATTTGCTCATGTTGAATTCCATCAGCCATTTCCTGGACAACTCTCCTAAACTGTCTAAATCATTCTGCAGCCTCCCCACCTCCTCCGTACTACCTGCCTGTCCACCTAACTTCGTATCATCGGCAAACTTCGCCAGAATGCCCCCAGTCCCTTCATCCAGATCACCACTTGTGGGACACCACTTGTCACCGGTTGCCATTCCGAAAAAGAGCCTTTTGTTATTCCTCCAGCTTGCGTTGGGCTTCGCTGGAACACTGCAGCAAGTCAGAGACAGAGATGTTGGCCAGGGAGCAAGGTGGTGCGTTGAAGTGGCAGGCGACAGGTAGTTCAGTGTCTTTTTTGCGAACAGAACGTAGATGTTCTGTGAAGCGGTCACCAAGTCTACGCACCACATTGTGAGCAGCGAATGCAGTAGACTAGATTCTGGGAAGTGCAGATGAAGTGTTGCTTCACCTGGAAGGTATGTTTGATGATCAGACGCCATTTCCGCCACCTCGAGCAAGATGCCACCACCAGATACATATTCCTCTCCCCTGCCTTGTCCACCTTCCGCAGGGACTGTTCCCTCTGGGACACCCTTGTCCACACTTCCTTCACCCCCAACAGCTCCCCACAGCCCTACGGCACGTTCCCCTGTAACCGGTGAAGGTGCAACACTTGTGCATTTACCTCCTCCCTCCCCAGTATCCAAGGGCTCAAACATACCTTCCAGGTGAAGCAACATTTCACCTGCACTTCCCAGAATCTAGTCTACTGCATTTGCTGCTCACAATGTAGTCTCCTCTACATTGGGGAAACAATCCTACTCCCTCCCCTACCTTACTAGTTTAGGTCCTCCCGGGTAGCTCTAGCAAATCTCCCTGCCCATTCAGGAATAACCTGTGCTTCTTATACAGGTCACTTCTGCTCCAGAAGAGATTCCAATGATCCAAAAATGTGTATCCTGCACCAGCTCCTCAGCCACGCATTCATCTGCTCTATCCTCCTATTCCTACCCTCCCTAGCACGTGGCACTGAGAGTATCTCAAGAGTACAAAGGGAGCTTGATCAGATGGGCCAATGAACCAAGGAAAGGCAGATCGATTTTAATATAGATAAATGTGAGGTGCTGTGTTTTGGAAAGGCAAATCAGGCAGGACTTATGCACTCAATGGTAAGAGGGCGGGAATGGGATACTGAGATTGCATGATCAGCTATGATCATATTGAATAGTGGTGCAGGCTTGAAGGGCCAAATGGCCTATTCCTGAACCTATTTTCTATGTTTGTATGTTTTAGGGAGTGTTGGTGAACAAAGAGACCTCAGAGTGCAGTTGCAGGTAGACAGCATAGTGAAGAAGGCGTTTGGTGTGCTTGCCTTTATTGATCAGTGCATTGAGTATAGGAGTTGGGAAGTCATTTTACAGCTGTACCAGACACTGGTTCGGCCGCTTTTGAAATACCACGTCCATTTCTATTTTCCCTGGAGTGTTGGATGTTGTGAAACTTGAAACAATTTGTGGAGTCATAGAGATACACAGTACAGAAACAGATCCTTCGGTCCAACTCATCCATGCCAAGCAGATATCCTAAATAAATCTAGCCCTATTTGCCAGCATTTGGCCCATATTCCTGTCATCCCTTCCTGTTCATACACCCATCCGGATGCTTCTGGCATGGCATTCCATACATGCACCACCCTCTGTTAAAAAAAGGTTGCTCCTTAAGCCCCTTTTAAATCTTTTTACCTCTTACCTTGAACCTATGCCCTCTAGCTTTGGACTCCCCCACCCAAGGGAAAAGAGCTTGTCTATTTATTCAATCCATGCCCCTCATGATTTTATAAACTTCTATAAGCTCACCCCTCAGCCTCCAACACTCCAGGGGAAATAGCCCCAGCCTATTCAGCCTCTCCCTGTACCTCAAACCCTCCAACCCTGGCGACCTCCTTGTAAATCTTTTCTGAACCCTTTCAAGTTTCACAACATCCTTGCTATAGCAGGGAGACCGGAATTTAATGCAGTATTCCAAAAATAGCCTAATCAATGTCCTGTACAGGTACAACATGACCGTCCAGTTCCTATACTCAGTGCAAGGACCAAAAAAGACAAGCATACCATCCTGTCTACCTGCGACTCCGCTTTCAAGGAACTATGAACCTGCACTCCAAGGTCTCTTTATTTAGCTACACTCCCCAGGACCTTACCATTAGTGTATAAGTCCTGCCCTGATTTGCCTTTCCAAATGAAGCACCTCACATTTATCGAAATTAAACTCCATCTACAACTCCTCAGCCCATTGGCCCATCTGATCAAGATCCCATTGTACTCTGAGGTAACCTTCTTCGCTGTCCACTACACCTCCAATTTTCAGAAAAGATTTGCAAGGTAATCCAGATATTTCTACCCTTGAGGACCTACTTTTTAAACTCCTGCCTAATTTCCTGTATTCCCTCCTCAGAACCTCATCCTTTTCTCTTCCTATGTTATTGGTTCCAATGTGTAAGACAATCTCCTGTTGGTCCTTCTCCCCTTTGAGAATATTCTGCACCCTCTCCAAGAAATGCTTGACCCTGGCACTAGGAAGACAACACAACATTCTGATACCTCATTGCTGGCCAAAGAAACATCTGTCTGCGCCTCTGCCTAGAGAGTCCCTTGTCACAATCGATAGCTTGAAACCTGACATATCCCTTGTTACAGTCAAGCCAGTCTCAGTACCAGAAACTTGACTGTCAGTGCTACACTCCCCTCAGAGGTCTTCACTCCCTACATTTTCCAAAACAGCACACTTGTTTGAGATGGGGGTAGCCACAGAAAACTTCTGCACTCCCTGCCTACCCCTCCTGTCTTTCCTAGAGGTAATCCATTCAGCTGACTGTATCTACGGTTTTTCTACCTTCCTGAATCTACCATCCATCAAGATAGTACTCCTGCAAGATGGCAGCAGAGTTGGATGCTTCTGTAAGAACTCCTGTGCTCGCCTGTTCTTTTTCCTCCTTTTTCTTTTTTTCCCTGTTTTTTTTCTTCTTCTCTCCCCTCAGCACCAGAGCCAGCAGCAAGTCCAGAGCAATGAGCTCTCGTGCCTTGGAACGCCATGAGCAGCGAGTTCTGCAGCAGCATGTGGGCTGCAAGCCCCAGAGCAGCACGGGGAAGAGCCCTGCAGCAGGACGTGGGGAAGCAGTCACGGAATGTTGTGCAGGTAGCGAGTATGAACATGCAGCCTGAGACGGCGACGGAGGGGCCGAGATACGAATCCCGGTACAACGTCACTTACCTGGTCGCTGCTGAGTGCCGGTGAGGAGTGGACTGGAGGCTGGAGCAATACAGGACAATTGCTGGACTTGGGCCTGGCGCCACATGCTGAGCTGCTGTTGTTGGACTGTAATTTAAATCCTTTTCACTATGTTGCAACTACCTCTATAAGTAATACTTATGCTTTCCTTTAATCCTCTTTGTGTAAAACCACTTTAATCTGTAAGATTTGTGCCTAGGCACTTATACCTAAGATGGCGCCATTAAAAGGCAGCCATTGTAAAAACTTTTCACTGCACTTCTACACTTCTGTATTGCAGTACAAGTGACATTAAAGGATATTTTATCCATCACAGCCCCGGACTCCTGTAATTTCCTCATTGTCACTAACTACCACTCCAACTTATTCATGCCATCCGATAGGATTCATAACCTGATTTGTGTTTAGATGAGCACAGTCTCATTGTGTCAATTGCTCAGCCTCAAAGCTCTGATTTACTGTGTTGTCTGAGAAAGCCTGAGATTGCTCACATTGTAAGCTGATGTCACAAGATGGTTCAAGCCTCAGCCGTTCTGTGTCGATTAGACACAGGGCTGTGCGTGGAACAGGAGCTGTTTCCAGCTGGTACCACTGCTGCTGTTGTTTCATTGTCATCCTTTGGGAAATGTAGGATCGCTGATCGACCTTAATTTAACAGCCAGAAGAAGGGAGACAGTTACAGATACAAAGTGAATTCACAGATATTCAGACTGGCCAAGCTGGTCATAATACTGACTACGTCAACTAGAGTACATGAAGCTGAAAGTTGTTTACCTCTCTCCTACAGAGATGTAAAGTGTGGGAAGATTCAGTGTAAGGGTGGAAATTCCTCTCCAGTCCGGGGAGGGAGTGTACACTATTCCACCACCGAATTTGTGATTAACGGTGTGCAAATGAAATGCAGGGGGACATTTTCGAATTTACCTGATTCCATTTCTCCAGACCTCGTTCGACAAGGGACAAAGTGTGGAGACAAGAAGGTGAGTCATTCATAGTCACTAGAAAGTAATACTAAATAAAAATTTGAGAAAGAGGCATATCGGACTCAAAAGTTAGCTTTGTTTCTCTCTCTACAGATGTTGCTAGACCCGCCGAGTTTCTCCAGCATTCTCTGTGTTTGCTTTGAAGCTGTGTTAACTTCCTCTCCTTCACATTACTCCCAAATTCTCTTTATATTCTCCTTATCTTCGCTGTTTCTCATTTCCTGAAGCCCACACAGACAATGTTAACAGCACGGCCCTCATCTATCATCACCACAACCTTCATCCAACAATTTCAACATCTTCATCAAACTGCTGCATCAACTAATAAACAAGGAACATGTACTGATAGCATTTCAGGTGAAAATACAGCTGAGATTTGGATGCAGATTAAGAAAGGAAAGACTAGAAGAACTGATGTGTAACCAGATCAGGGAAAGATGTAAAAACAACAGGATTCTGGGGCATAGGTAACACAGTGTGGAGCTGGAGGAGCACAGCAGGCCAGTTAGCATCAGAGGAACAGGAAAGTTGACGTTTCGGGTCGGGACCCTTCTTCAGAAATGGGGGATGGGGAAGGGAGATCTAAAATACCAGAGGGTTGCAGTGGGAGAGAGATCCACTTAGGTCTTTCTCGAGGGAGGAGGGTAACTTCTTCAAGATGGTCATCCCTAGAAGAGGCTTTGCAGTGGGGTTATAATTTAGTCATAGATAGTAAGAACTGTTTGGGTCATTTTAACTTTCCCAATATTGACTGGGACTCCCCTTTGTGCCAGGGGCTTAGGAGGGACAGAATTTATTAAGTGTGTCCAGGAGGGTTTAGAATATAGAACATAGAACAGTAAAGCACAGGAACGAGCCTATGTACCCACAATGTTGTGCCGAACATGACACCAAATTAAACTAATCCCTTCTGCCTGCCCTTGGTCCATAACCCTCCATTTCTTGCATGTTCATGTGCTTATCTAAAAATCCCTTAAATGCCCCAATTGTATCTGCCACCACCACCACCACCCCTGGCAGAGTGTTCCAGACTCCTGCCACACTCCATGCAAAAACCTTGCCCCTCATGTCTCCATTAAACTTCCCCCCTCCAATCTTAAATACATGTCCCCTAGTATTAGACGCTTCAACTCTGGGAAAAAGATTCTGGCCGTCAACCCTATCTATGCATCTCATAATTTTATAGACTTCTATCAAGTCTCCCCTCAGCCTGCGCATTTTTTTTTTCTATTCATTTTGTGGGATGTGGATATCGCTGGCTGGCCAGCATTTCTTGCCCAGCCCTATTTGCCCTTGAGAAGGTGGTGGTGAGCTGCCTTCTTGAACCATTGCCTTCCTGCTGCTGTGGGTTGACCCACGATGCTATGAGGGAGGGAATTCCAGTAGATTTACCCAGCGACAGTGAAGGATATATTTATAAGTCAGGATGGTGAGTGGCTTGGAGGGGAACTTGGAGGTGGTGGTGTTCCCATATATCTGCTGCCCTTGTCCTTCTAGATGGAAGTGGTCGTGGAAGGTGCTGTCTGAGGATCTTTGGTGAATTTCTGCAGTGCATCTTGTAGATAGTACACACTGCTGCTACTGAGCGTCAATGGCAGAGGGAGTGAATGCTTGTGGATGCAGTGCCAGTCAAGTGGGCTGCTTTGTCCTGGATGGTGTCAAGCTTCTTGAGTGTTGTTGGGGCTGCACTCATCCGGGCAAGTGGCGAGTATTCCATCACACTCCTGACTTGTGCCTTGTAGATGGGGGACAGGCTTTGAGGAGACAGGAGATGAGTTACTTGCCGCAGTAGTCCCAGCTTCTGGCCTGCTCTTGTAGCCACTGTGTTAATGCGCTGAGTCCAGTTGAGTTTCTGGTCAATGGTAACCCCCAGGATGTTGATAGTGGGGAATTCAGTGATGGCAACACCATCGAATGTCAATGGGCAGTGGTTAGATTGTCTGTTATTGGTGATGGTCGTAGCCTGGCAATTGTGTGGCATGAATGTAACTTGTCACTTGTCAGCCCAATCCTGGATATTGTCCAGATCTTGTTGCATGTGAACATGGACTGCTTCAGTGTCTGAGGAGTCACAAATGTTGCTGAACATTTTGCAATCATTGGCAAACATCCCCACCTCTGATCTTATGATGGAGGGAAGGCTGTTGATGAAGCAGCTGAAGATGGTTGGGCCTAGGACGCTACCTTTAGGAACTTCTGAAGAGATATCCTGGAGCTGAGATGATCGACCTCCCACAACCACAACCGTCTTCCTATGTGTCAGGTATGACTCCAAACACGGGAGAGTTTGGCTCCTGACACCCATTGATTCCAGTTTTGCTCGGTCTCCTTAATGCCACACTCGGCCAAATGCAGCCTTGATATCAAGGGCTGTCACTCTCACCTCACCTCTGGAATTCAGCACTTTTGTCCGTGTTTGAACCAAGACTGAAATGAGATCAGGAGCTGAGTGGCCCTGGCAGAACCCAAACTGGGCGTCACTGAGCAGGTTATTGCTGAGCAGGTGCTGCTTGATAGCACTGTTACTGACACCATCCATCACTTTACTGATGATCGAGAGGAGACTGATGGGGCGGTAATTGGCCGGGTTGGATTTGTCCTGCTTTTTGTGTCCAGGACCTACTCTGGTAATTTTCCACATTGTTGGGTTAATACCAGTGTTGTAACTGTACTGGAACAGCTTGGTTAAGGGAGTAGCAAGTTCTGGAGCACAAGTCTTCAGTACTATTGCTGGAATGTTGTCAGGGCTGGTAGCCTTTGCAGTATCCAGTGTCTCTGTTTCTGGGTATCATGTGGAGTGAATCGAATTGGCTGAAGACTAGTATCTGTAATGCTGGGGACCACTGGAGGAGGCCGAGATGGATCATCCACTCGGCCCTTCTGGCTGAAGGTTGCTGGAATGCTTCAGTCTTATCTTTTGCACTGATCTGCTGGGCTCTTCCATCATTGAGGATGTGAATATTTGTGGAGCGTCCTCCTCCTGTGAGTTATTTAATTATCCACCACCATTAAGCTCTATCTATCACTTGCTGCTTTTGCTGTTTGGCGTGCAAGTAGTCCTGTTTGGTGGCTTCACCAGGTTGATACCTCATCTTCAGGTATGCCTGCTACTGCTCCTGGCATGCCATCCTGCACTCTCCATTGAAGCAGGGTTGATCCCCTGGCTTCATGGTAATGGTTGTGTGTGGGATATGCCGGGCCATGAGGTTACAGATTGTGCTGGAGTACTATTCTGTTGCTGGTGATGGCCCACAGCATCTCATGGATACACAGTCTTGAGTTGCTAGATCTGTGGGAAGTCTGTCCCATTTAGCACGGTGATAGTGCCACACAACATGATGGAAATTGTTCTCAATGTGAAGGTGGGACTTCATCTCCACAAGGACTGTGCAATGGTCACTCTTACTGATACTGTCATGGACAGATGCAACTGCAGCCGGCAGATTAGTTAGGATGAGGTTGAGTATGTTTTTCCCTCTTGTTGGTTCCCTCACCACCTGCTGCAGACCCAGTCCAGTAGCTACGTCCCTTAGGGCCCAACCAGCTCGGTCAGTAGTACTGCTGCCGAACCACTCTTGGTGATGGACATTGAATCCCCCACTCAGAGTACATTTTGTGCCCTCGCCATCCTCAGTGCTTCCTCTACGTGTTGTTCAACATTGAGGAATACTGATTCATCAGCATGAGGTTTCCTTGCCTATGTTTAACCTGAAGTGGGGTCTGGAGTCAATGTTGAGGACTCCCAGAGCAACACCCTCCCAACTATATCCCTCAGTGCCTCCCCCTCTGCTCGTGAGACAGGACATGATCTAGGGATGGTGATGGCAGTGTCTGGGATGTTGTCTGCAAGTATGACTATGTCAGGCTGTTGCTTGACTAGTCTGTGAGACAACTCTCCCAATTTTGGCACTAACCCCCAGATGTTAGTGAGGAGGATTTTGCAGGGTCAACAGAGCTGTTTCTGCCGTTGTCTTTTCCGGTGCCTAGGTCATCCATCTGGTTTAATTTCTTTGCGTCTTTGTAGCAATTGCCACAGTTGAATGGCTTGGTAAACCACTTCAGAGGGCAACTGAGAGTCAACCAGATTGCTGTGAGTCTGGAGTCACATGTCGGCCAGACCACGTAAGGGTGGCAGATTTCCTCTCCTGAAGGACATTAGTGAGCCAGATGGGTTTTTCCAACAATTAGCAATGATTTCATGGTGACCAGTAGATTGTTAATTCCAGACTTTTTCTTTGAATTCCAATTCCACCATCTGCCGTGGTGGGATTCGAACCCAGGTCCCCAGAACATCAGCTGGATTTCTGGGTTAATAGGCTAGCGATAATACCACTAGGCCGTCGCCTATCCCCTGCCTCAAGAGAAAACAACCAGAGTTTTTCTCACCTCTCCTCATAGCACCCTCTAATCCAGGTGGCATTCAGGTAAACCTCTTCTCTCTCCAATGCTTCCACATCCTTCCTGTAAAGTGGTGACCAGTATTGAATGCAATGCTCTAAGTGGACCTAACTAAAGTCGTATAAAGCTGCAACATTACACCCTGAGTCTTGTACTCAATTCCCCAACCAATAAAGGCAAGCATGCCATAATCCTTCCTTACTACCCTATCTACTTGCGTAGCCACTTTCAAGGAGCTTTGGACTTGAACCCCAAGATCCCTCAGTACATCAATGCTGCTCATGGTCCTGGCATTAACTGTATAGTTTTCCTTAACGTTTGATCTCCCAAAGCGCAGCACCTCATACTTACCTGGATTAATCTCCATCTGCCATTTCTCCTCACATACCTGCAACTAATCTATATCCCACTGTATCCTTTGACAATCTTCTACAATATCCACAACTCCACTGATCTTTCTATTGTTGCAAACGTACTAACCCACTCATCAACATTTTTATCCAAGTCATTCATACATATCACAAACAACAGAGGTCTCAGTATAGATCCCTGCGATCTATAGATCCCCCCACCACAAATCACGGACTTCCAGCCAGCGAAACACCCTTCCACCACTACTGTCTGCCTTCTATGGGCAAGCCAGTTTGAATCCATGTGGCCAAGTCACCGTGGATCCCATGCATCTTAATCTTCTGGATGAGCCTACCATTAGGGCCCTTGTTGAAAGCCTTACAAAAATCCATGTAGATCACTTCTACTGCTCTACCCTCATCAATCACCATCGTCACCTCCTCAAAAAATTCAATCAAGTTCGTAAGTCATGATCTGCTCTGCACAACGCCATGCTGACTGTCCCTAATTAGCTAAGCTTTTCCAAATGTGCATCAATCCTATCCCTAAGAATTCTCTCCAATAGCTTCCCAACCACTGATGTGAGACTCACCAGTCTATAATTTCTTGAATTATCCCGATTTCCCTTCTTGAACAGAGGAACAACATTAGCTACTCGCCAGAACTCTGAGACCTCTCCAATGGCTAGCAAGGATACAAAGATCTTGGCGAAGGCCCCAGCAATCATCTCTCTTGCCTCTCTCCTAAACCTGGGGTAGATACCATTGGGCCCTGGGGACTTATCCACCTTAATACTCTTCCAGAGATCCAACACCACTTCTTTCTTAACCTCAAAATGTAGTAACATTTAAATTGGCATCATGTTCGGCCCAACATCATGGGCTAAAGGGCCCGTTCCTGTCCTGTATTCTGTATTCTATGTAAACCTCCATCCTTACCTGGTCTGGCCGACATTGTGACTCTGGACCCACAGCATTGTAGTTCACTCTTAACATTTGTCTGGGCAATTAGAGATGGGCAATAAATGGAAATAAATGGCCGGTAAATGGAAAAGCCATCGGGAAAATTGATGCACAGAGAGATCTGGATTTTCAGGTCCATTATACCTGAAGGTGGCAACGCAGGTTGATAGAGTTGTCAAGAAGGCATACAGCATGCTTGCATTCATCGGATGGGGCATTGAGTACAAGAATTGGCAGGTCATTTTACAGTTGTATAGGACTTTGGTTCGACCACATTTGGAATACTGCATACAGTTCTGGTCGCCACATTACCAAAAGGATGTGAATGCTTTGGAGAGGTTGCAGAGGAGGTTGACCAGGATGTTGCCTGGTATGGTGGGTACTAGCTATGAAGAGAGGTTGAGGAGATTAGGATTATTTTCATCAGAAAGACAGAGGTTGAGGAGGGACCTGATCAAGGTCTCCAAAATCATGAGAGGTATAGACAAGGTGGATAGCAAGAAGCTTTTTCCCAGAGTGGGGGACTCAATTACTAGGGGTCACGATTTCAAGGTGAGAGGGGAAAAGTTTAAGGGAGATATGTGTGAAAAGTTCTTTATGCAGAGGGTGGAGGGTGCCTGGAACGCGTTGCCATTGGAGGTGGTAGAGGTGGGCACGATAGCGTCATTTAAGATGTATCCAGACAGATACGTGAATGGGCAGGAAGCAGAGGGATACAGATCCTTGGTAAATAGGTGACAGGTTTAGATAGAGGATCTGGATCGGCGCAGGCTTGGAGGGCCGAAGATCCTGTTCCTGTGCTGTAATTTTCTTTGTTCTTTGTTCTAAATGCTGGCCTAGCCAGTGACACCCTCATTCCATGAATGAATATAAAAAAAAAACTTGGGAAGGGAATATTAGACCTTGTGTTGTGGAGTGAGCATGGTCAGGTGATTGAAGTTCCAGTAAGGGAACATTTTCGGAACCGTGATCATGACTCTGTAACTTTTAAGATAGTTATGGATAAAGATAAGACTGGTCTTTGGGTGAAAGTGCTAAATTAGGAGAAGGCTAATTACAATACTATTAGGCAGGAACTTGAGAAATTAGACTGGGACTGGCTGTTGAGTCCAAATCTGCATGTGGCACATAGCAATCTCTCAAAAGTCAGAGTTCAGGATTGTGTTCCTGTGAGGATGAAAGTTAAGGATGGAAAGATTCAATGACAAGAGAAATTGAAAATTTAGTTTTAAAAAGACAAAGGAAACATATGTAAGGTTTAGGAAACAGAAATCAAGCAAGCCCCTTGAAGAATATAAAGGAAGCAGAAAAGAACTTTAAATAGAAATGAGGAGGGCTCGAAAGGGTCATGAAATAGCCAGTTAGATTACGGGAAATCCCAAGGCATTTTATACTTATGCAAGGAGTAAGAGGGTAACTATAGAAAGGGAAAAGACAAAGGAGGGAATTTATGTGTGGAACCAGAGGAAGTGGCTGAGGCCCTTAATGAGTACTTCAGCATCAGTATTCTTAGAATCCCTACAGTATGGGGACAGGCCCTTTGGCCCAACAAGTCCACACTGAACCTCAGCATCCCACCCAGACCTATCCCCCTATAACACACCTAATCTACACCTCCCTAAACACTACAGGCAATTTAGCATGGCCAAACAACCTAACCTGCACATCTTTGGACTGTAGGAGGAAACCCATGCAGACAAGGGGAGAATGTGCAAACTCCACACAGACAGTCACCTGAGGGTGGAATTGAACCCAGGTCCCTGGTGCTGTGAGGTAGCAGTGCTAACCACTGTGCCAATGTGCCACCATGCCACCCTTTGTATTCACAAGAATCACAAGAATTGTGACAAGAATCATCATGATATTAGGGAAGGGTTTGCTGATATTCTCGGTTGATACTAAGGAGGAGCTGGTGTTAGGGTCTTGAATGATGTGGTGTATATGGATTTCAGTAAAGCGTTTGATAAGGTTCCCCACGGAAGGCTATTGCAGAAAATACGGAGGCATGGGACTGAGGGTGATTTAGCGGTTTGGATCAGAAATTGGCTAGCTGGAAGAAGACAGAGGGTGGTGGTTGATGGGAAATGTCCATCCTGGAGTTCAGTTACTAGTGGTGTACCGCAAGGATCTGTTTTGGGGCCACTGCTGTTTGCCATTTTTAAAGATGACCTGGATGGGGGCATAGAAGGATAGGTTAGTAAATTTGCGGATGACAGTAAAGTCGGTGGAGTTGTGGATAGTGCGGAAGGATGTTGCAGGTTACAGAGGGACATAGATAAGCTGCAGAGCTGGGCTGAGAGGTGGCAAATGGAGTTTAATGTGGAAAAGTGTGAGGTGATTCACTTTGGAAGGAGTAACAGGAATACAAAGTACTGGGCTAACGGTAAGATTTTTGGTAGTGTGGATGAGCAGAGAGTTCTCGGTGTCCATGTGCATAGATCCCTGAAAGTTGCCATCCAGGTTGATAGGGTTGTTAAGAAGGCATACAGTGTGTTAGGCTTTAGTGGTAGAAGGACTGAGTTTCAGAGCCATGAGGTCATGTTGCAGCTGTACAAAACTCTGGTGCGGCCGCACTTGGAATATTGCATACAGTTCTGGTTGCCGCATGATAGGAAGGATGTGGAAGCATTGGAAAGTGTGCAGAGGAGATTTACCAGGATGTTGCCTGGTGTGGAGGGCAGGTCTTATGAGGAAAGGCTGAGGGACTTGAGGCAGTTTTCGTTAGAGAGAAGAAGTTTAAGAGGTGACTTAATAGAGACATACAAGATGATCAGAGGATTAGATAAGGTGGACAGTGAGATCCTTTTTCCTCAGATGGTGATAGCTAGCATGAGGAGACATAGCTTTAAATTGAGGGGTGCTAGATATAGGACAGATGTCAGAGGTAGGTTCTTTACTGAGAGAGTAGTAAGGGCGTGGAATACCCTGCCTGCAACAGTTGTAGACTCGCCAACTTTAAGGGCATTTAAATGGTCGTTGGATAAACATACGGATGATAATGGAATAGTGTAGGTTAGATGGGCTTCAGGTTGGTTTCACAGGTCGGCGCAACATCAAGGGCCGAAGGGCCTGTACTGCGCTGTAATGTTCTATGTTCCATGTTCTAAAAAATCAAGGTCAATAAGTCCCCAAGGCCTGATGGGATCTGTTCCACAGAGAGGCATAGGAGGAGATTGCTGGTGCCTTGATCAAGATCTTTGTATCCTCTTTAGCCACAGATGAGGTCCCAAAAGAGTGGAAAATAGACAATGTTTTTCCTTGTTCACGAAGGGCAACAGAGATAATCCAGGAAATTACAGGCTGGTGAGCCCTACATCAGTGGAAGGGAACTTATTGGAAAAGATTCATAGGGATAGAACCGATTTGCATTTGGAAAATAATAGTCTTATTTGAGATAGCCAGCATGGCTTTATGCAGGGTGACGTCTCATCTCACAAATTTGATTGAGTTTCTGGAGGAAATGACGAAGATGATTGATGAGGACAGGGCAGTAGATGTTGTCTACATGGCCTGTACTAAAGCATTTGATAAGGTCCATCATGGTGAGCTAGATGAAGCCACATGGGATCCATGGTGAGTTGGTAAGTTGGAACACAATTGGCTTGCTCATAGAAGACAGGGGGTAGTTGTGGAGGGATGTTTTTCTGACTGGAGCTCTGTGACCAGTGGTATTCCATAAGTGTCTGTGCTGGGACCTCTATTGTTTTGTAATATATATAAATGACTTGGATAAAAATGTTAGTGGTCTGATTAGTAAGTTTACAGGTGACACAGAAATTGTTGGAGTTTTGGATAGTGGGGAAGGTTTTCAAAGGATACAGCAGGTTGTAGATCAGCTGGGAAATTGGGTGGAGAAATGGCAGATGGAGTTTAATTCAGACAAGTGTGAGGTGATGCATTTTGGGAGGTCAACTTCAAAAGGAAAGTATACAGTAAATGGCAGGACCCTTAGGAGCATTGTTGTTTCGAGGGATCTTGGGGTCCAAGACATAAGTCCTTGTCACTGGCAACCCAAGTGGATAAGATGGTAAAGGAAATGTACAGCATGTTTGTCCTCATTGTTCGGGACATTGAGTATAAAAGTTGGCATGCATGTTCCAGCTGTGTCGAATTTTAGTTAGGCCACGTTTGGAATATTGTGTGCAGTTCTGGTCACCACACGAGAGGAAGGATGTAGAGGTTTTGGAGAGGGTGTAAACAAAGTTCACTATGATGTTGCCTGGATTGGGGTGTATTAGCTATAAGGAGAAGTTGGACAAACTTGAATTATTTTTACCAGAGCATCAGAGGCTAAGGGGGGTGGGGGGCAATCTTTTAAAATTATATAAAATTATGAGGCATGGGTGGGTGGCGTCAGAGTCTGTTTCCCAGTGTGGACATATCAAATACAAGGGGGGATAATGAGGGAAAGTTGAAAGGAGATACTCAAGGCAAGTTTTTTTAACATAGAGGTTGGTTATTGCCTGGAATGCGCTACCGGGGGAGTGGTCGAAGCAGATACAGTAGCCATGTTTAATAGTCATTCAGACAGACACATGAACAGGCAGAGAACAGAGGGATATGGACCATGTACAAGCAGATGGGATTGGTTTAGAATGGTTAGCACAGGCATGAACCGAAGATCTGTTTCTGCCCTTCTGTGTTCTGTAGATGTAGTGAGACAGTTTGAGAAAGGACTGGAAATAGGTGTAGGTGGGAGGCTCCCAGATTTCTGAAGCAGTGGGAAATGTTCTGGGCCAGCTGGGACAGCTTACACCTTTCCAGGACTGGAAATGATATCCTTGCAGGGTAATTAGACAGTGCTGTCAGGGGTTGGAAACCTGAGGTCTAGCCCAAGTCAAAAGGAAGTAAAGCAAGAACCTGGAGATTGAGAAGTAGAATTAGAAGGTAGACAAAGTGGAGGTGAGCATCAACTAAGTTTTTGGATGTAAAATAATGTCAAAGTATAAAGTTAAAGGCAAACAGCCTGGAAGCACACGGTATTCACAAGGCCAATGATCAAAAGCCACAAATAGAAAGAAGTGATCTAATTGTCGTTACAGAAACATTGCTGCACGGTGACTAGGGCTGGGAACTGAATATTTAATGCTTAGGGATGGGCTCAGTCCATTGTTCAGGGAGGATCTCAGATCAGGAAAACAATGTGTTGAATCTCCTTTGCATGGAATTAAGAAACAGTAGCAGGCAGCAGTCATTTATTTATAGCCCAACGAATAGCAGCGGGAGTGTGGTACATGATCTTCACCAGGAGATGAATGAAGCATGTGGCATGGGGACCACAGTTATCCTGGGGGATTGCAATCTGCATTGAGACTGGGGAAATGACTGGGTGGCACGGTGGTTTAGTGGTTAGTACTGCAGCCTCACAGCGCCAGGGTCCTGGGTTTGATTCCAGCCCCAGGTGACTGTCTGTGCGGAGTTTGCACGTTCTCCCTGTGTCTGTGTCGGTTTCCTCCCACAGTCCAAAGATGTGCAGGCTAGGTGGATTGGCTGTGCTAAATTGCCCATAGTGTTCAGGGATGTGTGGGTTATAGGAAGATGGGTCTGGGTGGGATGCTCCAAGGTTCGGTGTGGACTTGTTGGGCCGAAGGGCCTGTTTCCACACTGTAGGGATTCTAAATGATTTGAGCTCACAAGCTCAGGACGATGAGTTCCTGGGGTGTTTTCAACATGGTTTTCTGGAGCACTACATTGAGGTGCCGACAGGAGGACAGGCTGTTTTAGATCATGTATTCTGGAGTGAGAAAAGGATAATTAACAATCTTGTTGAAAAAAACTTTTCAGGATGAGTTCCTCAAAATGATGGAATTGTCCATGATGTCTGAAAGGAAGGGAGTTCAATCTGAAACAAGAGGGTGAAATGTGAATCAGGGACATTATGACAACATGAGGCACTCATTGGCCGAAGTGGTTTGGAAAATACATTGAAAAGCCTGACCCTACATGGACAATGGATAGTCTTTAAAGAACTTACGGCAACTGTGCATTCCCTCAACGTGCACAATCTCAGAAACAGTCAATCAACTGGGGGCAACAAGTGAATTTCAGGATTGTGTAAGATTCAAAGTAAAGGCCTATAAAGTTGCCAGAAATAGCAGTAAACCTGAAGATTGGGAGGTTTGTAGAATACAGCTTTTATAGGTACATAAAAAGGAGCCCTTTGGTTATAAGAAATGTGGAGCCATTACAGGCTAACAGGAGCATTTATAATGGGGAGTAGAGAAAAGACAAAGAAGCTAACTGAAGAAGGGTCTGGGCCCGAAACGTCAGCCTTCCTGCTCCTCTGATGCTGCTTGGCCTGCTGTGTTCATCCAGCTCTACACCTTGTTATCTCTTGATTACTTTGTGTCTGCTTTCACTTAGCAAGAGTGGCTTCTGCTGCCTTCTCCTGTGCCCCTTAATCCCCTTACCAAGCAAGAACCTATCTATCTAAATACACTCAATGACTTTTCTGCAGAAGCATGTGGAGGCCATGAGTTGATTCACTGCCCACTTGCTGAAGAAATTCCTCCTCATCTCAATTCTAATGATTTGTTGCTTTCACCCTGAGGCTGTGCCCTCGGGTTGTTATCTCTCCTACTAGTGGAAACATCTCCTCTATGTTCAGTATTCTGTAAGTTTCAATCAGATCCTCCCTTTATCCGTCTAAATGCTGTCAAGCCCCTCATTCCCAGGATCATTCTTATAAACCTCCTCTGGATCCCCTCCAAAGCCAACATGTCTTTCCTTCAAAATGGGGCCCAAAACCACTCTCAATATTCCAAATGCAGTCTGACCACAGCCTGATGCAGCCTCAGCAGTACATCTCTGCTTTCGTATTCTAGCCTTCTTGAAATGAATGCTAACATTGCATTTGTCTCTGTAACTGCCAACTGAACCTACATGTTTACATTAAGAGAATTCTGAACTAGAGCTCCCAATTCCCATTGCACTTCAGATTTCCAAAACCTTTCCTCATTGAGAAAACAGTTGAGAGTCTCTGCAGTCCCAACTCTGGTCTACACAGCTTGCAGGAACCTGGGAACAGTTGGACAATTGCAGAGGACAAGGCTTCTCAATGTGAGCCCTCTGGGTGCCCAGACTTGCCTCACTTGCAGTGACACTGTCCTGTCCCTGATCACAGACCAACATTGAATGACCTGGTCTGAAAGTTATGCACCCCAGCCCCTCCTGAAGTAAAATGCCCAGGTAACTTTTCCTTTCCCTGAAGTGTTTGTTACTGATTTTGCCGTAAACCCTTCAGGTTCATTGTTGAAGCCTAATTGGCAGCGACACTGTGACAACTGACAATTGTGTTTGCTGTTTGACAGGTCTGCTTTGATCACAGCTGTCAGGATGTGAATCTGTTTAACATGCAAAACTGCGAGGAGACCTGCAACTACCGAGGGGTATGGAATTATTCACTCTGCTTTCAGCCAGACAGACCGAATGTCATGAGATGGTCATGTTATTGTGCTCAATCTTTATCAGTTATTGAGGTGATTGCAAATGGAGTATTTTGTTGGATTCTGAGCACTGCACCATCTCAAAGATGGCTAGATGTTGTAAGATTGTTCTCAGCCATGAGAAATGCCAGTTACACAGAAACTGCAAATGGATTTATTTTAGCAAGAGCAGGTTAAGAGGAGCTTTGATGCTGAGTGATCATGATGATTCGGTGTTTGACAGAGGAATTGAGGAGAAGAAGGATCAGTAACCTGAAGGTACAGTGTGTTGTTGAGAGAATGTTATTGTTGAGAATGTTGAATCAGCAATATATTGACTCTATGGAATAGAGTCAGAGAGATGTACAGTACGAATGTACACCTGTGACAAGATTCAGGAACCTGAGTCATAGAGATATACAGCAAAGAAACAGACCCTTTGGTCGAACTTGTCCATGCTGACCAGATATCCTAAATTAATCTAGTCACATTTGCCTGCATTTGGCCCATATCTCTCTAAACTCTTCCTATTGATGTACCCATCCAGATGACTTTAAATGTAGTAATTGTTCCAGCCTCCACCACCTCCTCTGGCAGCTAATTCTCCGGTCCTTTTTAAATCTTGCCCCTTTCACCTTAAACCTATGCTGTCTACTTTTGGACTCCCCCACTCTGGGGAAATAAGAACACCCATTATGGCATCATAGCTTTGTGCCATCATCCCGCCCTTTCCCTATAGCCCTGCTTAATATTTCTGTTTAAATAATAAACTAGTGCCCAGGAATTGAAGAAACAAAGACAAGCAACTTGAGTGTTTTCCTGCATTGAAGGCACAATATAAAGGTAAGCTCTTGTACTTGTCAGGGAGCAGTATTTATCACTTAGAAAACAAAGAACTGAAGGTAAAGTGCCAGTTACCTGTGAGCACTCTATGTATTTTGGATATCTGGACCCATTCTGCCATGTTATACTTCAAACAGTAAGTTATGAACACAGAAAGTGTAGAATGGGACTATGAGTGTGAGACTCAATCTTCAACTCACACTGCTCTCCCATTCGCTTGCTCTAGATGTGAGCTGCACAGTATGAGGATTCGGGATAGACCATTTCGGACGGGCATGAGGAGACATTTCTTCACCCAAGGAGTGGTGAGCCTGTGGAATTCATTACCACAGGAAGTAGTTGCTGCCAAAACATTGAATGTATTCAAGAGGCGACTAGATATAGCACTCGGGACAAATGGGATCAAAGGTCACGGGGAGAAAGTAGGATTAGGCTATTGAGTTGACAATCAGCCATGATCGTGAAGAATGGCAGAGCAGCCTTGAGGGGCTGAATGGCCTCCTCCGTCTCCTATCTTCTATGTTTCTATGGTTGGAGTGTCAGTATCAGGATATTTATTGATAGCATTGTATTTGTTCCCAACACTAAACTTAATTTAATAGCAAATAAAATGTGGGGTTGTGTTATCAAATAGCAGAACTCAGTTGGCAGATCCTCTTTAAATCATCAAAATATTTCAGAGGTGATGAAGGTGCCTGAAGCCAAGAGAACTGGTACCTTCGTTTGATTAACACAGGAGGTAGGGGGAGATGACAAATTACGAGAAGGAAATGAAATATCCTTTGTTTTGAAAAGATCAGCACATTTTGCCTGTGCAGAGGATTAACACGATCTCATTGATGATCCTTCTTTTCCTGGTGTCCCATCCATAACAGTGGGTCCATTTAGCACATTTTGCAATTCTGTTGAGTGAAAAGCACTTTGCTTACGCCCAGGAGCAGTTCCAGCTTTCCCGCATTCACATGCCCAGGATCTGCTGGTCTGTTTCAGACAAAAGGCAAAGTCTTTTTGTACAATGCGGAGATTCCTCAGGACTTTGCTGAGAAAGTTTTGAATCTGGTTTTTGGTTTCACTGCAATTCCCATCCTGATTAAAGAAAGGTGAGGAATCCTTTTTGAATTCACCATGGACATGAGGAGCAGACACCCTGTGGTATAGCAACACTTAGACAGAAAGGCTGTCATTGTACTGGCCAGGAGCTACCCCTTGACCAGATTGAGGTTCACGGACCCCCTCCTTGACTTGCAATTTGGGAAATTGGGAGTTTAGAAGAATGAGAGTCGACGTTATTAAACATGCGAAATAGAGCAGGGGCTTGACAGGGGAGATGTGGCGAGGTTGTTTCCCCTTGCGGGAGAATCTAGGACTGGGGGAACCTTCTGAGAATAAGGGTTTGCACATTTAAGACAGAGATGAGGAGAAATTTCAAGCCTCAGGGAGTAGTAAATGTGTAGAATTCTTTGTCACAGTGACCTATTGAGGCTGGATTATTAAGTACATTAAAGGCTGATGTAGACAAGATTTTTAATCAGTAAGGGGAATCAAGGGTTATGGGGAAAAGCAGGAAAATGAAATTGTGGATTATCAGATCAGCCATGATTTTATTGAATAGCGGAGCAGACTCAATGGGCTGAATGGCCTACTTTTGTTCCTAGGTTTATATCCTTAACAAATAGTAAATGCTGTGGGTTTTGTTTCAGGTTTGTAACAGTAAAGGGAACTGTCACTGTGATATGGGCTGGGCTCCTCCATTCTGTAATGTCAGAGGCTCGGGTGGCAGTATTGACAGTGGACCCATGAAGTACACCACACCAGGTAATCGTTTTGGTTCCTGTGCTCTTTCTCATCGGCGTTTTCTCCCCGCTCTGTCTTTCTCCACATCTCCTCCAACTGCGCTTGCTATACCTTCTGCTCATTCTTCATATCACTGTTCAGCTTCAATCAGCTTGGATTCCTGGAGGACCAATCTGTGCCTTTGTTTACCCTCACAGATAGGAGCAACTGGCTGTACACAGGTGGCTGCCTGAGCTCGCACAGAGTACCAGCTTGCAATTGCAGGCATGGGAGACCCTCGCAAATGGCTCCTTTGGGTCTGTGCATGGTTCCTGGGTAACTGGCATTTCCCTGCACACCCTCATCGCATGGGGCAACAGCATGGCAAATACAGTCAGCTCCCACTTTGTGAGTTTTTCAGTCAGAGCATGTGCAGGAAGCAGTGAACTTTGTGTTTGAAAAGGCCTCTTTGAGTGGCCCACATCATTTCACAATGAATCTTTAGGACACAAGAATCGAACAACAGTTGCCTCTGTCTTGCAGCTTCATAAGCCTTCAGCAAGTCCCAGAGAATACAATCAATCGAGAGGGCTATTAACAGCCCCTGGCCATCCTCCTTCACTTCTCCTGTCTCGCTCCCTCTCTCTGTTCTCACTCGTGTTTGATGCTGGGACTAATTTACTGCCAAACTCCTGAAAATCAGACCATTAGAACTCAGTTGCTGCCCTCTCTTTGTTGTTGGTATTAATGTGTCTATCACAAACTCTGGCCCACTCCCTACCCACTGCAGAATATTCGACACTTCTCTGTGGACAGACTTCAGGAGAGACTCACTGAGTCATTTGAATTCCAGTTTGTCCCCCAGGCTATAGAACCTCCCCTAGAAATGGGGAAGCTACTCCTCACTACTCCCCCATCTTGGCCAGCCTCTCGTACTTTGGTGTCACAAGGTGCACTCCTTCAGGATATCCTTCCTGCCTTTGGTCTTGATGCTGAGTGATGGTTTGAGAGAGGCACACTCCCCCAGGGCTGAGAGGTTGGATCCAGGAAATTCTCATTGTCCCTAGTGCTGAAAGAGCTGGAGACACATTCAAACAAGTCAGTCTTTGGATGTTCCCAAAAGGAGCAAGAATTTCAAGGATCAGGAGGCTCATCAGTGATCTAAAACAATCATGATACCCTCTTTTAGAATTTAGTTACATGCTTGTGCAAAAATTCATGTTATTTAATGCTCCATGACAATGTATCTCATATTACTCATACAGTTAGCCATTTTCAAACCTCTCGGTCTAAATTTCCGTAGCACCAGAGAAGCTCAATGGTGGAGTTTAGTGGGAAGCTGCCAGATTGAGAAGCCTTTAATAACCAACAGAGGATAACTAAGTAAGCAATAACGGGGTAGAAAATGAAATATGAGACTGAGCTAGCTGGTAATATAAAAGAAGATTGCAAGAATTTTCTTAGATATCTAAAAAGTAAGAGAAAGGCTAAAGTAGATATCGGACCTCTGGAAAATGAGGCTGCAGAAGTAGTAACAGGGAATAAGGAAGTGGTAGATGAACTGAATTGGTATTTTGCGTCAGTTTTCACAGTGGAAAACACCAACAGCATAGCAGAACTTCAAGAGAGTCAGGGACAGAGATGAGTGCAGTGGCCATCACAAAGGAGAAGGTGCTGGGGAGGCTAAAAGGTCTGAAGGTGGATAAATCACCTGGACCAGATGGACTATGTCCCAGAGTTATGAAGGAGGTTAGTTCTGAATGAATAAGTTAGACAAAGGAGAGCCAGTGGACACGATCTATTTGGATTTCCTGAAGGCCTTCAACAAGGTGCCAAACAGGAGGCTGCAAAATAAGATAGGAGCCCATGGTGTTAGGGGCAACATACTGGCATGGATAGAAGACTGGCAAACTGACAGAAGGCAGTGAGTAGGGATAAAGGGGTAAAAACTGAAAGAAATGTGGATGCTGTAAATCAGGTACAAAAACTGAAGTTGCTGGAAAAGCTCTGGTGGCATCAGTGGAGAGAAATCAGATTTAACATTTTGGGTTTGGTGACCTTTCCACAGACCAGTTCTGAGGAAGGGTGAGCGTACCCGAAGTGTTAACTCTGATTTTATCGTCGGAGATGCTGCCAGACCTGCTGAGGCCAGGCGCCAACTCTCTGACACCTCCTCCTACCGCCCCTCGATCATGACCCCAACCCTGATCACCAAACCATTGTTTCTCAGACCATGCATAACCTCATCATGTCAGGTGACCTCCCATCCGCAGCCTCCAACCTCATCGTTCCCCAAACCCGCACCACCCGTTTCTGTCTCCTTCCCAAAATCCACAAACCTAACTACCGCAGCAGACACATTGTCTCTACCTGCTTCTGCCCCACTGAACTCACCTCTGCTGACCTTGACTCTGTTTTCTCCCCCCTGGGTCCAGGAGCTCTCCATCTACGTCCGGGACACCACCCACTCCCTCCAATTCCCAGCTGCCCAACACCTCATCTTCACAGTGGACACCCAATCTCTATACACCTGTCTCTCCCATGCAGATGGCTTAAAAGCCCTCCGCTTCTTTGTCTCCCGCAGGCCCAACTGGTCCTCCTCCATTGACACCCTCATCCACTTAACCAAACTTATCCTTACCCTTAACAACTTTTCCTTCAACTCTTCCTACTTCCTACAGACTAAGGGAGTGGCCGTGGGCACCTGCATGGGCCCAAGCTATGCCTGGTGTCTTCGTAGGATGGGTGGAATAGCCCCTTTTCTGCTGTTACACTGGCTCTATCATCAACCTCTTCGTCCGCCACATCGATGACTGTATTGACGCTGCCTCGAGCTCCCACAAGGAGCTGAACAGTTGACCAACTGTTGACCAACAACTTGACCAACACCTTTCGCCCCAACCTCAAATTCATCTGCACCACCTCCAATACCTCCCTCCCCTTCCTGGACCTCACGGTCTCCATCTTTGGTAACCACCTCAACACCAACATCAATTTCAAGCCCACCAACTCCCATAATTACCTGGACTATTCCTCCTCTCACCCACTGTCCTATAAGAATGTGATCCCATACTCCCAATTCCTCTGCCCCTGCTGCATCTGCTCCCAAGGTGGAGCGTTCCACTCCTGGACATCCCAGGTGTCCTCCTATTTCAAGGACCACAACCTCACCCCCACCCCCCCAACCAGCGATCAAGAATGCCTTCAATCACATCGCTTGCATTTCCTGCACTTCTGCCCTCAAACTCCCTCCCCCCCCAATAAAAATAAAGAAAGAATCCCCCAGTTCCTTATCTCTGCATGCAGCGTATCATTCTCCGCCACCTACAATCTGACCCTACAACCAAAGAGATATTTCTTTCCCGACCCCTATCTGCCTTTTGAATGACTGCTCTCTCTGCAACCCCCTCATCCACCCCACACTCCCCGCTAACGCCACCACCCACGGCACCTTTCCCTGCAACTGCAGGAAGTGCTACACCTGCCCTACTTATCCCCTCTCACCTCCATCCAATGCCCAAAGCAAACTTTCCAAATCCATCAGGGTTTCGTTCACCCGTGCATCATTCAACCTGGTCTATTGTATCCATTGATCCCAATGTGGCCTCCTCTACATCGGTGAGACCAAACGTAGACTCGGAGACTGCTTCGTAGAGCATCTGTGGCCTGTTTGCGACAAATGACATCACCTTCCAGTCGCCAACCACTTTAACTCCCCCTCCCACTCCCTGGGTGACATGTTCATCTCGGGCCTCCTCCAGTGCCACAATGACACCAGGCGCAAACTGGAAGAGCAACACCTCATATTCCGCCTCTGGAGCCTACAGCCTAATGGCCTGAACATAGAACTCACCAGTTTTAAAATTTCCCCAACCCAGGCTTCATTCCCATCCAACCCTCCCTCTCATCCCTGCCTCCTTGACCTGACACAACCTGTCCATCTTCTTCCCCACCTGTCTGCCCCACGCTTCCCACTGACCAATCCCACCATCCCCAACTTGCATCCCCCTATGACCACCCCACCTACCTTACCCCAGCCCCAACCCTCCTCTCTCTCGCCTCCTTTACCTAACATAACCCGTGTAGGCTGCAGAATGGTTTGGACATGCTCGGAGAGCGGGCAAAGAAGACTGGGGAAAGGCTTTGGAAACCTGAAGCCCAAAGAGACTTGGGAGTCCAATTCAGGATTTTCAGAGTCAAAGAGCTGTACAGAATGGAAACAGACCCTTTGATCCAACTCGTCCATTCCAACCAGAAATCCTAAATTGATCTAGTCCCATCTTCCAGCATTCCGCCTATATCCCACTAAACCCTTCATATTCACATACCGATCCAGATGCTTTTAAATGTCGTAATTGTACCAGCCTCTACCATTTCCTCTGGCAGCTCATTCATTACACTCACCACCTTCTGCATGAAAAGGTTGCCCCTTAGGTACCTTTTAAATCTTACCCCTCTCACATTAAACCTATGCCATCTAGTTTTGGACACCCCCACTTCAGGGAAAAGACCTTGGTTGTTTACCTTATCAATACCCCTCATGATTTTATAAATCTCTAGAAGGTCACCCCTCAGCCTCTGATGCTCCAGGGCCCCAGCCCCAGTTGGAAATCACATGACGATACTAGAGTGTATGTGGGTGGGTGTGTGTGTGTGTGTGTGTGTGTGTGTGCGCGCGCGCACGCGTGTGTGTGTGTCATGAACCCAAGATCCCATTTAAGCCGCCCTCATGGGTGCCCAATTTGGTCATAAAGCCTCTGCTTAGCGACTCTGCGTTGTTGGGTATCCTGAAGTCTGCCTTGGAGGACGTTTACCTGAAGATCCGAGGCCGAATGTCCTTGAACGCTGAAGTGTTCCCCCACTGGGAGGGAATGCCCCTGTATGGCAATTGTTGCACAGTGTCCATTCATCCATTGTCGTAGCATTTGCATGGTTTCACCAATATACCATGCCTCGGGGCATCCTTGTCTGCAGCATATGAGATAGATAACGTTGGCCAAGTGACATGAGTATTTGTCATGCACGTGGTGGGTGGTGTTCCCATATGTGATTGTAGTGTCCATGTCAAAGATCTGACATGCCTTGCAGAAGTTACCATGAGAGGGTTGTATAGTGTTATGGTGACTGTTGTCTTGAAGGCTGGATAATTTGCTGCAAACACTGATCTATTTAAGGTTTTGTGGTTGTTTGAAGGTGAGAAGTGTGGGTGTGGGGAAGATCTTGGTGAGGTGCTCATTGTCATCAATAATGTGTTGAAGGCTGTAAAGAACATGGAATAGTTTCTCTGCTTCCGGGAAGTATTGAACCATATCCCTAGTCTGTCTTTTGAGGAGGTCATTACAGTTTTACACTGTGGCACACCGGAACTGGCAATTGATGAGTTAAGCATCATATCCTGTTCCTGTGAGGGCAATTTCAACACCTTCAGGTGTCCGTCTCATTCCTCTTCATCTGAAGAGCTCCTGTGTATGCTTAGGGCTTGTCCATAGGGGATGATTATTTAAATATGTTTAAGGTGGAAGCTAGAGAAATGCAGCATGTGAGGTTATCTGTGGGCTTGTGGTAGAGTGAGGTACAGAGGTGTCTGTCCCTGTTAGAGATGTATGTGTCAAACGATGAGACTGATTCTAAAGAGTAGTTCCATGATAGGGTGCCCTTCATTGTCCAGTACTTCCCAGGAGCAGAGAAACCACGCCATGTTCTTCGCAATTATTGATGATGATGAGCACCTCGCCAAGATCTTCCCCACACCTCCACTTCTTGCCTACACGCACACACAATGGCCTACTGGTATTAATCCAGAGACCCAGATTATGTTCTGGAAATAACAAGGTGTAGAGCTGGATGAACACAGCAGGCCAAGCA
>JAHRHZ010000227.1:404895-420880 GCA_024137785.1 Ginglymostoma cirratum
TTCCTGCTCCTCTGATGCTGCTTGGCCTGCTGTGTTCATCCAGCTCTACACCTTGTTATCTCAGATTCTCCAGCATCTGCAGTTCCTACTATCTCTAATGTTCTGGAGACCTGGGTTTGAATCCCATCATGGTAGATGGTGGAATTTCGGAATTTCAATTCAATAAATATCTGGAATTAAGAGTCTAATGATAACCATGAATCCATTGTCGATAGTTGGAAAAACCCTTCTGGTTCACTAATGTCCTTGAGGGAAGGAAACTGCCATCTGTACCTGGTCTGGTCTACATGTGACTCCAGACCTACAGCAATGTAGTTGATTCTTAACTGCCCTCTGGGCAATTAGGGATGGGCAATAAATGCTGCCTAACCAGCGATGCCCACATCCTGTGAATGAATAAAGAAAAAAAACACGCAGCACATACATGTGAGTCTACGTGGTGAATTTGTATTTGCAGATACATTCTATTTTCAAAAAACACACAATTTATACACAGTCAGTCAATGTAGCATTTTATAAATTCCTACTCTAGAAGCAAAACCAATCTGACTCCAACCAAAACACAAACAGATTCTAAACAAGGTTTCACACCTAACATGCCTTATTTAAACCTAAAATATCACCTTTTCGTTACACTGATAAAACCTTTAGTTCTCTCAGGACAGTAGCTTAAAAGGAATTCAGGGATTTACATTTTCATGTTAATCAATTTAATAATTCTAACTGATTAGTGATTTAACAGCACCTCAGTTTTGTTTAATACATCCTGGTCAATGGTGTGACCCTTTGCTCTTATAAATTCTGTTTCTGATACTACCTGTCTCACTAATACCTGAAGGAGAGGCTCCGAAAGCTTGTGTTTTCAAATATACCTGTTGGATTATAACCTGGTGTTGTGTGAATTCCAAATGTGTCCACCCGGTCCAACACCAGCACTTATAAATCATGAACCCTATCAAGTTTTACAACACCCTTCCTATAGCTGGGAGATCAGAATTGAACACAGTATTCCAAAAATGGCCTAACCCATGTCCTGTACAGCCGCAACATGACATCCCAACTCCTATACTCAATGCACTGACCAATAAAGACAAGCATACCAAATGCCTTCTTCACTATCCTATCTACCTGGGACTCCACTTTCAAGGAACCATGAACCTGCCCTCCAATGTCTCTTTGTTTGACAACACTTCCCAAGACCTTACCATTACATTTGTACGTTCTGCCCTGATTTGCCTTACCAAGATGCAGCACCTCACATTTATCTAAATTCAATTCCACCTGCTACCCCTTGGCCCATCAGCTCATCTGATCCAGGTCATTTACACTCTGAGATAACTTTCTTGGTTGTCTACCACACCACCAATTTTGATGACATCTGTAAACATATTAACCATTCCTCTTGTATTAACACCCAAATCATTTATATAAATGCCAAAAAGCAGTGGACCCAGCACCAATCCCTGCAGTGCGCCACTGGTCACAGGCCTACAGTCTGAAAAACAACCCTCTTCTACCTTTGAGTCAATTCTGTATCCAAATAAAAACCAAAAGAACTGTGGATGTTGTAAATCAGGAACAAATACAAAGCTGCTGGAAAAACTCAGCAGGTCTGGCTGCATCTGTGAAGGAGAAAACAGAGTTAATGTTTCGGGTCCGGCGACTCTTCCTCAGAACGAGTTCTGAACTAGTTCTGAGGAAGGGTCACCGGACCTGAAATGTTAACTCTGTTTTCTCCTTCACAGATGCTGCCAGACCTGCTGATCTTTTCCTCCATGTATTCTGTGTGATCTAACCTTCCTAACCAGCCTGCTATGAGGAACCTTGTTGAACTCCTTACTGAAGTCCAAATAGATCACGTCCACCACTCAGCCCTCATCAATCCTCTTTGTTACTTCTTCAAAAAGCTCAATCAAGTTAGTGAGACATGATTTCCCATGCATACAGCCATGCTGACTGTCCCTACTCAGTCTTTACCTTTCTAAATAAATGTAAATTCATCAGATTAATATGCAGTTTTACTTGGCAAATGCAATATGCATATTCATTTTGTAAGGGCTAGAATACAAGAGCAGGAATGTACTGCTAAGGTTGTAAAAGGCTCTGATCAGACTAAATCTGGAATATTAGAGATAACAAGGTGTGGAACTGGATGAACACAGCAGGCCAAGCAGCATCATAGGAGCAGGAAAGCTTGACGTTTCGGGCCTAGACCCTTCATCAGAAATTGGAATATTGTGAGCCGGTTTGGGCTTTGTAGCTAAGGAAGGATGTGCTGACCTCGGAAGGGTTCCAGGGTAGGTTTAAAAGAATAATCACGGGAATGAAGGGCTTCTTATTATGAGGGGTGGTTGAAGACTCTGGGTTTGTACTTGATGATATTGAGAAGGATGAGGGGAGAATCTGATTCGGACGTACAGAGTTCGGAGAGGCCTGGATAGAATCAACGTGGAGAAGATGTTTCCAGTAGTAGGAGAGACAACGACCCAAGAATACAGTCTGAGAGTGAAAACATGACCCTTTAGAACTGAGGTGAGGAGGAATTTCTTCAGCCAGCGGGTGGTAAATCTGTGGAACTCATTGGCGCAGAGGGCTGTGGGGGCCAAGTCATTGAGTGTAGTTAAGACAGAGATAGATAGGTTCTTGATTAGTAAGGGGATCAAAGGGTTACAGGGAGAAGGAAGGAGAATGGGGTTGAGAGACCTATCTGCCATAATTGAATGGTAGATCAGATTTGGTGGGCTGAATGGCCTAATTCATCCCCTCTACCTGATGCTCGTATATCCAGAGCAATTTCAAATGTCCTGTCCCTTGATCTCGTACGGACAATTGAGGGGGAAGGGACAGGATAATGGGGGCTAGGTTGCCCTTTGCAAACCTGTCATTCACAGTGGCAGCTGTATTTATTAACGTACAACTATCTTCATCTCGTTAGCATGTTCACATCTAGGACTGAAACCCAACTAGTGTACTTTACACCTATCAGCAGAAAGTCTGGAGATATGCAAGTTCCGATGGAGACACCGAGGAAGGTCTTCATGCTGCAATAGTTACTCCCATACTCAGTGCAGTGTGATTCTCAAACTGGGAGGAAGTGAGAGAGGTAGGGAGTGACAGAGGGAGTGAGAGACTGAGTGAGAGAGGGAGCGGAGTGAGTGAGTGAATGACTTAGTGCATGAACAGAACTACATAATGATTAAAGATATTCCTGCTTTTCACTTCACACAGCTCCATCACCTGAGACAAAAGAAACTGAAACAAGCATCACCCCGGTGCCAAATACTACCCAAACATCAGGTAAGATATCTCCTGCAAAACATCTTGCCACTTAATTGTAATTCCCTTCTTATTCCTGGGACATGGGCATCGCTGGCTGGGTCAGCATTTATTGCCAGTCCCTAGTTGCCCTTGAGAAGGTGGTGGTGAGCTGCCTTCTTGAACTGCTCAGTTCATGTGCTGTGGGTTGACGCACAATGCCATTAGGGAGGGAATTCCAGGATTTTGATCCAGCAACAGTGAAGGAGCGATGATATATTTCTAAGTCAGGATGGTTAGTAGTTTGGTGGGGAACTTGAAGTTGATGGTGTTCCCGTATGTCTGTTGCCCTTGGCAGAGGGAGAGTCAACCACATTGCTCAGGATCGAGAGTTGCATGTACACCAGACCAAGTAAGGATTGCAGATTTCCTTCCCTAAAGGACGTTGGTGAACCAGGTGGGTTTTTCCTAACATTCGGCAGTGGTTTCATGGTCATCATTAGACTCCTAATCCCAAATTTCAGTGTCAAGCCTCTTGTGCGTTATTGGAGCTACACCCTCTCCAGGCAAGTGGGGAGTATTCCATCACACTTCTGACTTGTGCCTTGTAGATGGGGGACAGGCTTTGAGGAGTCAGGAGATGAGTTATTTGCCGCAGTATTCCCAGCCCCTGACCTACTCTTGTAGCCACTGTGTTTATGTGGTGAGTCCAGTTGAGTTTCTGGTCAATGGTGACCCCCAGGATGTTGATAGTGGGGGATTCAGTAATGGTAACACTGTTGAATGTCAAGGGGTGGTAGTTAGATTGCCCCTATTGGTGATGGTCATAGCCTGAATTTGTGTGGCGCAACTGATTGAAGTATCAGGTGAACTTGCTGGCAATGTTTCTATTGGTTAAACCTCACAATATTTCGAACTCAGGTCACAGTGACCTTTTTCAGAATTATGTGCTGGATGTTCTGGCGAGTGTCACTGCGATTAAGATATAGTATTCAGGGTCTTGGTTCAGCTGTGAGTTGAGCTGGATCAGGGCAGTAAAGGGTGTAGAAATGATATCTGCTGACAGTGGGAGAACTGTGCTTTGTCAAGGCCAGAACAGGATCTCATTGTAATCACAGAAGCTCAGTGCTGATTGAAAAGAACTCCAACACCCCTTGTTTGCCCCAGTACCTGTAAGCAACTAGTCATCAGGTTTTAATCTCAGTACCTCACCTCCTGACTTCAGGAAGATGCCTCTGGATTCTGTAAATGGCTCCAGGTGGCAGCCATCAGTGTCAGTCTCATTCAGACAGGTTCCCAGTTTCTCTCACAACTGGCTCCCAGCAATGCGAGGCAGAGGTGGGACCATGTTGAGTAGCTGACCCAACACCTCTCCATTCATTAGTTCTCCAATCCCAACCTGGCTCCAGTATGTTAAAATTGCTGGCCTTATGTGTGAATGAGATGGATGAACTGTGACCAGGAGGGAAACAGTATGAGTTAAAGGGGACAGTAGGTATGGATACTGTTTGGAAGTGGGGTTGCCTGGTTATTGGAGGCGTCAAGTGGGATAGCACGTGGAGGTTGATATATTTCTGTGGGCTGAGGAAGTGTCTACTTTATTGTCTTTAAAAGACAAAGCGTTTGTTGACTTAAGGGTGTACAGGTAAAAAGTGGTTGAACAGGACGTATTAGAGGCGCTGGGGGGCTTTGGTGGTACAGTGGTAGTGTCCCTACCTCTGAGCCAGGAGGCCTACAGCCAAGTCCCACTTGTTCCTGAGGTGTATGATAACATCTCCTCACAGGTTACTGAGCAAAATATCTGAGGCACTGGGCTGGTCTCGTGTTGAGTACTGTGTGCTGTCTGTTATCTAATTTCCTTTGGAGAATGACTGCTGCAGATAGAGTCTCGGTTCTTGAGGGGGTGTGCTATAGACTAACCTATTCTTCCTTCTCGCAGATACATTCAGTGCCTATACTTGGATTGTGCCAATGGTTGTGCTATTTCTGTTCCTGTTGCCCCTGACTGGTTTCCTGGTGAGGTTTCTGATGAAGAAGGGATTGATATGCACTAGAGGAAGGAAAACAACTTCGACAACAGAGGCATCGTCTGCTCTAAGGTAAGGATCTCTATAATTCCACATGGACAGTTACCCAAGGCTGGGATCGAACCCAGGTCTTTGCTACTGTGAGGCAGCGGTGCTAATCACTGAGCCACTGCGGTCAGAGGGTGGGAAAGTGTTGATGTACAAGGGGACCTGGGTATCATTGTCGATAAGTTGCTGAAGGCTAACACGCAGGGACAGCAGGTTATTTGGAAGGTGAATGGAGGTTAGCCTTGATCATGAGAGGATTTGGGTACAAGACAGCTGGCCGTCTTGTTTCAATTGCACAGGAGCTCGGTTAAACTGCACCTGGAGTACTGTATGCAATTTCGGTTTCCCTCTCTCAGGAACGATATTAGTGCCTCAGAGAGTGTAATGGAGGTTCTTCAGACTCTTTCCTGGGATAATGGGACTTCCTATGAAGAGTGATTGGACAAACTGGACCTATATTCTTTAGACTTTTGAAGAATGAGATGTGTTCTCATTGAGGTACAATTTAAAATAAAACAAACAGTACTGGAGAAACTCAGGGGTTTCAATATCTCTCACCAAAAGCCATGCCTTTGTGTGCTGTAGGAGATAACTCTGGGGCCGTGAGCACCACTTCAGTCATAATGAGGTTTCCTTTGTTTAGAACCACCTGGGTGGACACATTCTCTGTTGCTGCTTTGTGCAGGTTTTACTGTAATGTTCCAACAAATAGGAAATGTAAGTATCCAAAGAAATGATGAGTTACCTTTCATTCTGGTAATTCTAGAACATTTCTAGAAGGAACCAACTTGCTTATTCCATGTTCAATCACAACAAGAGTTGACTTTCAAAATTAACCGGAAAGTATAGTTCTAAAGAGTGCAATTTAGGGCCTGACTTCACACGTTGTGATGATGGCAGAAACCTGGCACCTGTATTGAGGGAAGGGTAAACTCCTTATTTGTTTTGCAATCTATCCACATGGGACATGTTTAACTGGTATGACTCGAGCACCATCCTGCAAGCTAAAGACTAGCCGGGGAGAAACCAGGCATAGGAGCAGGCCATTCATTCCCTTAAGCCTACTCCAGCATTCAATACGTTCAATAGTTGATTGGCTCTGATCAGTTGGCAGCTACATGACTGCTGAATCATAATTTGTCTTGCTAGCTATGTTGAACCTTCGCTTGGGATCCAATTGAAGAATTCCGTTGTGTTCTATGTGGTGGGTATTATCAGCAGAGACCTGGGCAGCCAGATATTGAACCTCCTAGCCTGTTTCCTGTGACCCACCCTGTGGTTGAAGTCTGGGCTATATCCAGATGGCAAGCTGTTATTTCCTGTGATCTTGTTTTGTGTGAGCCGGCTTACTGCCAGAAACCCACATTGGAACATCAGGAGCAAACTGCAGTTCTCACAGCAGGTTCACTAGGTTGATTCCTGTTGTAAGGGCTGTTGTACAAGGGGCGGTTGAATAGCTTGGACTTGTGCTCGCTGGAGTTCAGAAGAATGAGGGGGAAATCTGATTGAGGTATATAAACACTAAAGGAGATTGATAAAGTGGATGCTGAACAGATGTTCCCCTTCTGGGACAGTCTGAAACAAGAGATTATAAATGTAGAGTGAGAGGAGGTAGGTTCAAAGCTGAAATGGGGAGAAACTACTTCTCTCAGTGGGTTACAAATCTGTGGAACTCACTGTCCCAGAGTGCAATGGAGGCAAAATCAATCAACAGATTCAAGAAAAAATTAGATATGTTTCTGATGAAAAGTAGGACAAAGGGCTATGGTGAGCAGGCAGGAGAGGGAACTTGAGACCAGGATAAGATCAGCCACGACCATGTTAAATGGCAGATTGGGCTTGAAGGCTGAATTGCCTGCTCCCAATCCTAATTCCTACATTCATAGACTGTCCATGGTCTTTCAAATTTAATATAAATAGTTGTGAAAACATGTTCAGAACCTACCAAATTCCAGCATGTGCTTTGTAGTTTGGGACAATAGCACATCTTCTGAAAATGAGGTGGGACAATAAATGTTGCCTGGCAATGGGCAAATCCCAAGGCAAAATGAAAACCAACACAATACTATCAATAAAGAAGAGCAAGATTGTTCAGTGTACAGCCAGCTCAAAGTGATTTCTTCTTCATTTAGAACAGACATTGACCTCTCCACAAGACTACAAGATCCACTTCCAAATACCGCAGTCTGACAGTCTGACCAGGTGAGTAATTGAATTTCTCATACACGATGACTAACAGCAAGGTATCAAAGATGGTCAGGGATGATGTATCCCATATTTGCTGTATATTGCAGAGTGATGTTGAAAAGAAGTTCAGCTTCTGCCTCCAATTGTTTGAGTCTTCGACCCCAGTGCTCTTCTCTTGGGCAGTAAAATGTTCGCACAGAAGGACAAAGGGAGCATCTGTATGAGACTGTACCACCTTGAAATATCCAACCAAACCCACTATCACATGGAAATCTATCCAAATTCTCCAATCAGTACCACAGACTGACCTTCCACACCAACATGGCCGGCATGCACACATTCTGACATTTCATCATTTAGCAGTAAGGTTGCGCGTGACTGAAGTTCCTATGACAGCTGATACTTGCGAATACCACCCCCTGCAAGTTCCCCTTCAGGCCTTCTCTGTCACTGGGTCAAAATCCTGGAATTCCCTTCTTAAGGGCATTGTGAGTCTATCTCCAGCAAATGGATTGCAGCAGTTGAAGAAGGGCAACTAGGGACCGGCAATAAATGTTCCCCAACTCTCATGAACAAATAATTTTAAAAATTATTTTAGAATTGGTAACTAAGGCCCTTAATGGGGCAAACCTAACCTTTACCAACTTTGTAAAAAACAGCTTATTATTTGAAAGGTGCTCTCCACAGTGCAAGGGAGCAGCAAGAGAATAGAGAGGGAGAAAGAAATGCAAAAACAGTGCATTCTCTTCCAAACATTAAAACCTTTTCTTCTCTCCACAGATTCAGACATCTGTCGGCCAATAATTATCTTATGACTATTTGTTTCCACTGTCAGTATCTGTCTATATTCTGCGTATGATCCTGTAATGAGAAGCTGGTTATTTGTGGTTCAGATTGGAGATAGCAGACTGAGCACAATGCTTATGAATCTGAATGAAGAACTAAATCTGCTGTTGAATCACAGCGAGGACAACAGAGTCCCTCTGAGAGTTGATGTAATCCATTGAGCAGTTCTTTCACTTCTTCATTGATGAAACATGATACTATTGAGACAGCACATTCCCTGCATTCCCTAGCCTCCATTTCTTTCTCCACAAGAATTACTGACACAATTTTAGGAGAGGAGAGGAGATGTCTTCTTCTGGCCATTTTTGAGAGGGGCTGCTTTGTGTTTGAAGTGTTGCTATAGGCCTAAGTGAGGGTGAATTCTGGGGAGGCGGGTGACAACAACAAGGTATGGGCAAGGTAAGACCTTTTATTTTCCCTGAGTGCTATTTGTTAAAGGGGCAGAATTGGCAGTCAGTGGAGTGGTATGATCCTGCTGTCAGATATGGGAGATTAGGAGCAGTTGTGTTCCGGGTGACTGTGTCTACAGGAAGTGTCTGGCTGCAGCTCCTCTCAGACTGCATGCACTGGTTGGAATGGCTGTTGGAAGCAATAAGGAGCACACACAGGATGCAGAGAGTGTGATAGATAGTAGCTTCAGGGAGATGGTTCGATCACAGGATTAGCCAGGTGGATGAGTGACTGCCAGGATAAGTAGGCATGTAGTGCAGGTATCTCCTGCAGCCAGACCCCTCTCAAAAATATATTGTTGGAAGATAGCCTCTCAGGGGAAAACAGCAATAGCAGAGCCAGTTTTTTGACACCAGGACTGGCACTACTATAAAGCGAGATATGGCAAAGTCCAAGCAAGCAATTGTGATCAGGGATTACAAGGTGTGGAGCTGGATGAACACAGCAGGCCAAGCAGCATCATAGGAGCAGGAAAGCTTGACGTTTCAGGCCTAGACCCTTCATCAGAAGGGATCAGGGATTGCCTTGTCAGGGGCACAGGGATATTTCTGTAGTCATGAATGATACTCCAGGAGCGTGTGTTGCCTACCTGGTACCAGGGTCAGGCAGTTGTAGTGAATTCTCAAAGGAGAATGTGAGCAGCCAGAGGTAATTATACGCATTGGTGCCCATGACATAGGTAGAAAAAGGATGAATTCCTGTGGAGTGAATGTGAGGAGTTTAGCAAGAAGTTAAAAAGCAGGACCTCAAGGGTAGTAATTTCTGGATTACTCATGGTGGCTGTTGCAAATGAGAGTAGGAATAGGAGGATAGGGCTAAGGAGCTGGTACAGGGGGCAGGGATTCAGATTTTTGGAACATTGGGATCTCTTCTGGATAGAGGTGACCTGAACTCGGGAGGAGGACCAATATCCTGGTGGGGAGATTAGCTAGAGCTACCTGGAACTAAACAAGTCTGGCTTGGAAGTGAGACCCTAAACAGTAGTGAGATAGAGAGCAGGTCAAGGCTGATAGATGTTAGAGTGAGCAAGTTAAATAGATAAGGCAGGCAAGAGCATAGCCGGGAGCGAGGGAAAACTGATGCATTGAACTGCATTTCTTTCAATGCAAGGGTCCTGATAGGAAAGGCAGATGAACTTGGGGCATGGATGGGAACATGGGACTGGGACATCCTAGCTATTACAAACACGCAGCTGAGGAAGGTGGGTCAATGTTCCAGGGTTTAAAAACAAGAGAGGAGCGGGAGTAGCAGTTTTGATCAGGACAAACATCAACTGAATGATATCCTGGAGGCATTTTCCAGTGAGGCTGTATGGGTAGAACTGAGAAATAAAAAAGGCAGGAGGAAACAGCAGATAGCTGTAAGAATATAAGGATTGTAATAGTAAGGGATTTTCACTTGTCTAACGTAGACTGGGACTGCCATTGTATTAAGGGCTTGGACGGGTATGAATGTGTTGTGTATTCAGGAAATTTTTTTTTCTCAATCAATATACAGATGGTCCTAATAGAGAAGGGGCAAAACACCACTTCCTCTTGGCAAATAAGGCAAGGCAAGTGACTGAGGTGATAGTGGGGGAACACTTTGGGACCAGTGTCCAAATTGCATTGGTTTTAAAATCCTTATGGAAAAGGACAGATCTAGTCCACAAGTTAAAGTTCAAAACTGCTGCAGGCAAGGCATTCCATGCCCCACTTACTCTGTCTTCTGAGGAAGTCATTGTGGTTTTTCACTGTGGCAAATCGGAACTGTCCATCAATGAGTTGAGCATCATATCCCATTGTAATAATGGTGTCTTTCTGCATCTGTACAGGTCTGTTGCATTCCTCCTCATCTGAGCGGATCCTATGCATACAAGGACTTGTCTGTAGGGATGGCTGTTTTAATACGTTTAGGGTGGAAGCTAGAGACGTGCAGCTTCATGAGGTTATCCATGAGCTTGTGGTAGAGTGAGATACGAAGGTGTCCATGGAGATGTGTGTCCAAGAATGAGACTGATTCTGAAAAGCAATCCCTACTGAGTCTGATGGGATGAAACTTTTGATATTGCAATTTATGTCAGTCTCATTCTTGCACACGCTCATCTCTATCAAGGACAGACACCTCAGTACTTCACTCCACCTTAAGCCCATGGATAACCTCACTATGTTTTAGTTGTCTAGCTTCCACTCTAAACATGTTAAAGAAGCCATCCCCCTACAGACAAGCTCTGTATAGAAGAGATTTCCGCAGAGGAGGAACGTGATGGATACCTACAGACACTGAAAGACACCCTCATAAGAACAGGATACAACGCTCAACTCATCAGACAATTGTGAAGTGCCACAGCGACAAACCACAATGACCTGCTCAGATGACAGACACCAGATACAACTGATAGGATATCCTTGGTTGTCCAGTACTTCATTGGAGTGGGGAAACTATGGCATTCTTTATCATTGCAGCCTTTAACATATCATCATTTAGCGTCTTGCCAAGATCATCCCTACTTCTCTCCTTCAAACAGCTGCCTTACCTCCAACCAACTTTTGTTCGCAGCAAACTACCCAGCCTTCAGTTGGTACCCAACTGACCACAACATGATACAACCCTGCCATGGAAACCGCTGCAAGATATGTCAAATTTTCATCATGGATACTACCATCACATGTGGGAACACCACCCACCACTTACACAACAGATACTCAAGTGTTTCAGTCATGGGAACCCGCATGGGCCCAAGCTATGCCTGCCTCTTCATAGGATACATGGAATAGTCCCTCTTCTGCTGCTACACTGGCACTATCCCCCACCTCTTCCTTCGCTACATCGATGACTGACTGGATCAGCGTTGCCTTGTGCTCCCACAAGGCGTTTGAACAGTTCTTCAACTTCAATAACACCTTTCACCCCAACCTCCAGTTCATTCATCTGGACCATCTCTAATAGCTCCCTCTCTTTCCTGGCCCTCTGTCTCCATCTCTGGTGACCACCTCGAAACTGACATCTATCTCAAGCCCACCAACTCCCACAGCTACCCAGACGACACCTCCTCTCACCCACCTTCCTGCAAGAATGCAGAATCCCGGTAACTCCAATTCCTCCGCCTCTGCCGTGTCTGCTCCCAAGATGGGCGTTCCACTCCGGAACATCCCAGATGTCCTCTTATTTCAAGGACTGCAACTGCTTCCCCCCACCTCTTTCAGTGGTTGAAAATGCTCTCAACTGCATCTCTTGCATTTCCCGCACCTCTGCCCTCACATCCCCTCCCCACAACAAAAACAAAGACAGAATCCCCCTTGTCCTCATGTATCACCCCTCTAACCTCCATATCGAATGTATCATTTTCTGCCACCTACAATCCAACCCCACCCCTATCTACCTTAGTAGGGACCCTCTCTCTGCGACTTCCTTGTCTGCTCCACACTCCCCACTACCCCCAGCACTTTTCCCTGCAACCGCATCTGTCCCTACACCTCCCCCATCACTTCCATTCAAGGCACTAAACAAACGTTCCACATCAGACAGACGTTCACCTGCAAATCCATCAACGTGGTGTATTGCATTCGCTGCTCCTGATGTAGCCTCCTCTACATCAGTGAGACCAACCGGAGGCTCAGAGACCGCTTTGTAGAGCACCTGCTCTGTTCATGACAAATGACAACACCTTCTGGTCGCAAACTATTTCAACTCCCCCTCCCACTCCCTGGGTGACCTGTCCATCGTGGACCTCCTTGAATGTCACAATGATGCCACCTGGAAGAGTAGCACTGCATTCCGCCTTGGGACCCTACAGCCCAATGGTGTCAATGTGGATTTTACCAGTTTCAAAATCTCCCCACCCCTGGCCTTATCCCATGACCAACCCTCCCTCTCATTCCCGCCTCCTTGACCTGACACAACCTGTCCAACTTTTCTCCCACCTATCCTCTCCTCCCACCTCACTGACCAATCCCCACCAGTACCTACATGCACTCATCTATCACCGTCCCACCTACCTTCCCCAGTCCCACCCCTTTATTTATTCCTGAGCCTCCTTCCCCCTACCTCATTTCTAAAGAAGTGTCCCAACCTGAAACAACAACTTTCCTGCTCTTCTGGTGCTGCCTGGCCTGCTGTGTTCCTCCAGATCTACAGTTATCTATCTCATACGCTGCAGACAAGGATACCCCAAGGCATGCTATGTTGTCGAGATCATGCAGACGCTATGATAATTCATCTTAGATCCGCCTCCCCCCCTCCCTATTTATTTCAGAATCCCCTTCCCCTCCCCCATTTCTGAAGAAGGGTCTAGACCGGAAACATCAGCTTTCCTGCTCCTCTGATGCTGCTTGGCCTGCTGTGTTCATCCAGCTCTACACCTTGTTATCTCAGATTGTCCAGCATCTGCAGTTCCTACTATCTCATGATAATGGATGAACAGACACTGTGCGACAATTTCCAGACAGGAATGTTTCTTCTCCGTCGGAACACTTCAGCAGTCAAGGGCATTCAGATTCCCATCTTCTAGTAGGTAGATTTCGAGTATCTCAATGCTGATTTGCTGAGCAGAAACTGATAGCCAAGTTCTGTGCCCATGAGGATGGCATCAACAGTGATCCTGGGTTCATATTGCACTACACATAACCCCACTACTGCTCTGTGTCTGTAAAATCTTCCTTACTGTCCTGTGTTTCCTCCATTACCTTTGTTACTTGCGATTATCTCCTTACGTTAATTAGTAGGTACAATTTCTGATTACTTTGTTACTTTGGCTAGACCCTCGTCATGCAACTCTGATACCTACTCCCTATTGTTCCAGTAATTTGGTTTGTCTCCAGCCCCATCTTATTTTTGGTGGGTTTTTTCTCTTTTTTTTGTAATTAATTTAGACAGTGAGATGATCAGTTAATAGATTATCCCTTCACTTGTTAATCCACTGTTGATACTTTACTCTCATGGTTTGACGCTTTTGATCACCTGCAAAGACTTGTTACTCAGTCTGACACTGCATTCACACCAGTGTGCCTTAATGGTGATCACCCAGTGGCTCTGACCTCCATAATCACCAAGTGCTTGAAGAGATTGTTCATGGCCCACATCAACTCTCAGCCAGCCTCCCAGCCTGTCTCAATCCCCTGTTATTTGTCTACCAACATAACAGGTTCACAGCGGATGCCATTTCCCAAGCCCTGCACTTTTCCCTGGAACATCTAGAAAATGAGGACATCCATGTCAGACTCCTACTTACTGACTACAGCTCCACCTTCAACACAATAACCCGCTCCAGACTAACATCAAGACTCCAAGACCTAGGTCTTGGCTCCACCTTCTGCAACTGAATCCTCATCTTCCTAACCCATAGACAAAATCAGTGAAGACTGGAGAACTGCATCTCCTCCACAACAACCCTCAACCCTGGCACCCCTCCAGGATGCATTCTCAACCCCCTCCTGTTCCCCCTGTACGCCCATGACTGTGTAGCCAAATTCTAAATGGATGCCATCTGCAAGTTTGCTGATAACATGTTGGTGTCAGACTGGATATCAAACAACAATGAGTCAGAATGCAGAAAGGAGAGAGGGCTTGATGTGATGGTGAAATGATAACAAGCCTTCAATGTCAGCAAAACAAAAGAACTGATCATTCCTATCAGGAAGAAAGGTAGAGAGTGTGCTCCCATCCACTTCAAAGGATCTAAGCTGGAGAGGGTTGAGAGCATCACGTTCTTCAGAGAAACGATAACCAACAATCTGTCCTGGATTTACCATGTTGTTATGACAGTCAAGAAGGCACAACAACACCTCTTCTTCCTCATGGAGCTTAGGAAATTTGGCAGGACCATGAGGACCCTCTCCAACTTCTATAGATGCATCATAGAAAGCAGGTGCATAACAGCCTAATACGGCAACTGCTCTGCTTAGGACTGTAAAAAAACTGCAGAAGGTTGTGTACACAGCCCAGACCATCACAGAAACCAACCTCCCATCCATGGACTCCATTTACATGGCTCTCTGCTTCAGAAAGGCTGACAATATCATCAAAAACCCTTCCCACCCTGCTAATGCTCTCCTACAACCTCTTCCATCAGGAAGAAGATACCGGAGCTTAAACACATGCACCAACAGATTCAAGAACAGCTTCTTTCCTGCTATTATTTGACAGATGCATGGACTGTATAATTTCAAATAAAGTTGGTCTTGATAATGCTGATCTTGCCTAGTGCACCTCCTGTGCAGTGTAACCTGTGTGCCTCATTCTGTCTGAGCACCCTATGTTCTGCATGTCCTCATTTGCAATGATCTACCTGTACTGCTCGCACCTAAGCTCTTCACTGTACTCAGGTACATGTGACAATAAAGCAAATCAAATATTTGTGCTTAATATATTGCCACTCTTAATTACCTGGAATTATCTTGCCATTATTTCTCTGCCTACATATTCTGTGCTGAGTGCCTCTCCACTTCATCTGCCAAAGGAGCAATGTTCCGAAAGATTGTGATTTTAGATAAACCTGTTGGACTATAACTTGGTGTCATGTGACTTTGAACTTTGTCTACTCCAGTCCAACACTGGCATCTCCACATCAAGAATACAACACGATCTTGATCAACCAGGCAAGCAGGCTGCAGAATGGCAGATGGAGTTTAATTTAGAAAAGTGCAAGGTGTTGCATTTTGGTAAGATAAACCAGGGTAGGACTTATTCAGTTAATGATAGGGCCCTGAGGAGTGTTGTCGAGCAGAGAGAGGTAGGGTTAAAATTATTTCAGAGATAGTAGGAACTGCGGATGCTGGAGAATCCGAGACAACAAGATGCAGAGCTGGATGAACACAGCAGACCAAGCAGCGTCACAGGAGCAGGAAATCTTGACGTTTCGGGTCAAGACCCTTGTTCAGAAAATGATTTTCTGAAGAAGGGTCTAGGCCCGAAACGTCAAGCTTTCCTGCTCCTATGATGCTGCTTGGCCTGCTATGTTCATCCAGCTCTGCACCTTGTTGTCAGAGAGAGGTAGGGGTTCAGTTAATTGAAAGTGGCATCACAGGTAGACAGGGTCATGAAGAAAGCATTTAGCATGCTTGCCTTAATTGGCCAGACCATTAAGTACAGGATAAAAACCGAAAGAACTGCAGATGCTGTAAATCAGGAACAAAAGCAAAGTTGCTTGAAAAGCCCAGCTGGTCTGGCAGCATCTGTGAAGGAAAAAACAGAGT
>JAHRHZ010000227.1:426862-439639 GCA_024137785.1 Ginglymostoma cirratum
CCCCCCTCTCCCTATTTATTTCAGAACCCCCTTCCCCTCCCCCATTTCTGATGAAGGGTCTAGGCCCAAAACGTCAAGCTTTCCTGCTCCTATGATGCTGCTTGGCCTGCTGTGTTCATCCAGCCCCACACCTTGTTATCTCAGATTCTCCAGCATCTGCAGTACCTTTTATCTCTGATACAGATTTACCAGGATGTTGCCTGGACTGGAGAGTTTCAGTTATGAAGAGAGTTTGAACAGACTGGGATTGTTTTTCTTAGAGCAGAGGAGGGGACATGATTAAGACATGTAAAATTGAGGGGCAAATACAGGGTAGACAGAAACAAATCTTTCCTCTTGATGGAGGAACAGATGACTAGTGAATTAGATTTAAGGTAAAGGGCAGGAGATTTAGACCAGATATGAAGAAAGACTCTTTTACCAGAGTGTAGTGGGAATCGGGAATTTGATGCTTGTGAAGGGGTCAGAGGCAGAACCCTCATCGCGTGGAGGAAATATTTTGATGTGCTCTTGTGATGCCAAGCTATGTATCAAATGCTGCGAAATGGGATTCAATTCATTAGGTGGTGGGGCCAAAGGGCTTTTTACTGTGCTGTCGGTCTATCTGACTCTATGACTCTGTAATGCTGACATCCCACCGAAAAAAACAGAGAAAACCATGCAACCACGGTGAGACCTTTAGTATTGGGAAGTTCAGGCTGTTAATCAGACTAAACGTTGACCTAATTATTGAAATCTATAGCTGAAGCCTGGTTGTATACTTAACCATTTTTGGGGCCTATCTACAGCTTGTTATTGTGGTAACAAGGTATTATGATACAGGAGGACAGCACAATTGATGTTGCACATTACTGTGATACAAAATGCATTATTTTTATTCACATCGTTTATTTTAGAGTTGAAATTTTGAACTAATGGCATTTTGGTCTTTGGGGGTTTAATGACTAGATCATTGAATCATAGACTTTCGAGCCATTGAGTCTGTACCACCAAAGATACACTACTACCTACATTCATCCCACTTTCTGCACTGGGCCAACAGCCTTAATTTTATGACTGTTCAAGCGTCAAGTACTTTTTAGGTTGTTAGATTTCCTGCCTCAACTACCCTCCTTGGCAGTGCATTCCAGATCCCACCACCCTCTGGGTGAAAAAAACAATCCCTCAAATCCCCTCTAAACCTCCTGCCTTTCATTTTAAAATTATACCCCCTCATTATTGACCCTCAAACAATGGATCAGTTGCTTTCTATCCACCCTGTCCATGCCCCTCATAATCTTCTACACTTCTATCAGGTCCCCTCAAACTACTCTGCTGCAAAGAAAACAGCCCAAGCTTATCCAGTGTCTCTTTATCACTGTAATGATCCATCACAGGCAACATCTTGGTGCATCTCCTTTATACTCCCTCCAGTGCAATCACGCCCTTCCTATAGTGTGGTGACCAGAACTATGCCACGACAGATTACGACAATCATGCCGTACGCCTTCTTGACTACTGTATTAACCCATGTTGCCACCTTCAAGAATCTGTGGTTAGATACTCCAAGATAGATTCATACAGCCCAACCCGTCCATGCCGACCAGGTTTCCTAAACGTAACTAGTTCCGTCTGCTTGAATTTGGTCCATAACTATCTAAACCTTTCAAATCCATGTACGTGTCCAAATATTTTAAATGTTGTAATTTGTATTTCTCCAGCTGCTTGTTTCATATATTGTTATGAACAAGACGGACTAGATACTAACTTTTTCTAAGTTGTCTGTCTTCCAAATGTGCTGTCTTCCAAATACAATTTGACCGGTCAAACTACTCGATGTTAAGCAAAACACAAGTTAGAATTAGGATAACAAGCATGGGGCTGGATGAACACAGCAGGTCAAGCAGCATCATAGGAGCAGGAAAACTTGACGTTTCGGGCTTAAACTCTTCATCAGAAATGGGGTGTCACGGTTGGGGCCAGATTGGGAAGGCTTGAATGTGGACTGTAGTCCGTTGGGGATGATCTGGTTCCGTAGGCAGGTACTAAGAAAGGTGATGTGGCTGTAGTACCTGGTTTGCTTCAGGACGTGGTCGAGCAGTTTCAAGGCCGAAGAGGTTATGAGAGAGTTGCAGTGGGAGAGAGATTCCCTGAAGTTTGTCCGGAGGGAGGAGGGTAACTTCTTCAGGGTAGGCATCCTTAGAAGAGGCTTCGCAGTGGGGTTAAAATTGTATCAGAGATAAAAGGTACTGCAGATGCTGGAGAATCCGAGATAACAAGCATGGGGCTGGATGAACACAGCAGGTCAAGCAGCATCATAGGAGCAGGAAAACTTGACGTTTTGCACCTAAACCCTTCATCAGAAATGGGGGTTAATAGTTAGAATTAGGATTAGCCTTCATTGTCACAACAGTCAATGAGTACAGTGAAAAGTTTATATGTTGCCACTTACGGTGCCATTGTAGATACAAAGGGACCTAGGGACCGAGCTTCTTTACTTACAAGATTTTAGAAAGTAGAGAAATAAAATGACCAGCATTGCAAAAATAAAAGTTCATAACAATGGTCTTCCAACCCAGACTATGCTGGGACGCAGCTTCCAAACCGCACAGGGCCCCAGCTCCAGATCACTCCAGGCTTCACCTTGAAAATCATGAGGTTGAGAAATCACTTCTGACCTCCATAGTGGGCTGAGGAAGCCACACCAGGCCAGTAGGGCACCATGCCACGCCAGTAGGTTACCATGCCGTGCCAGGAGGCTGCTATATAAGGCCGCTGCACCAGGCTGGGAGGCCGCCAGCTGTCAGAGGCTGGGAATTGTCAGAGGCTGTCAGAGGCCAGGAGTCAGCTGGAGGACGGGAATTGTCACTGGAGACCAGGGATTATTGCCAGAGGCTGGGAGTCGTCAGATGCCGGGAGGGAAGAAGCAAAAAAAACAGAGGACAAAAGTGTAAAAAAGGTAGAAGGACGGGCTGGAGCATCCTACTCCGCTTCCATCTTAGACCATCTTATTTAAACACCATGGTTAAAATACGACAAGAGAAAGAAGTTAGAATAACTTAACCCTATTGGAAAACTTAACACAATAATAAATGCGTTAACTATTACTCAACTCTGCTTGTTAGGTGTGGCATGGTGGCTCAGTGGTTAGCACTGCTGCCTCACAGCGCCAGGGACCTGGGTTTGATTCCACACTTGGGCGACTGTCTGTGTGGAGTTTGCGCATTCTCCCCTTGTTTGCGTGGGTTTCCTCCGGGTGCTCTGGTTTCCTCCCACAGTCCAAAGATGTGCAGGTTAGGTGGATTGGCCATGCTAAATTGCCTGTAGTGTTCAAGGGATGCCTAGATTAGGAGGGTTAAAGTGGGATGCGTCTGGGTGGGATGCTCTGAGGGTCGGTGTGGACTTGTTGGGCTGAAGGGCCTGTTTCCACACTGTAGAGATTCTATGATACTAGGTAACTGTTCCAATATAGCAACAGCCCATAAACACACCCCTTGGCAAAAGGCAAATTCAGAAAAATAGATTTGTCCCACACAGTAACCCAGCAGCAGTGAGAAACCCCAGCTTCTAGCTGTAACTGAGAGAGGGAAAAGGTAGCTTCTACTTCTTCAAAACTCCAGCAGCTTCTGCCGTGTTGAGACTCCAACAACAACTGCTTAAAGCTAAAAATAACCTAGAAATCCTGGTCTGTGAGAGCTGGCCACATCCATCCAGATTGCTACTATTGTTCCAACTTTAAAAAAAAACAAAGCCTCACGAGTTGTTTACATTACCACAGACAACCAGGCCAAAATACACCTCATAAAACCACAGCATCGTCACACTATACACCACCCTCTGTTCGAAAAAGTTGCCCCTCAGGACCCTTTTAAATCTTTCCCCTCTCACCTTATACCTATACCATCTAGTTTTGATTCCCATACCCTGGGGAAAAGAACTTGGCTATACACCCTACCCATGCCCCTCATGATTTTATAAGCCTCTTTTAAGCCATCTCTCAGCCTCCTACGCCACAGGGAATATAGTCCCAGCCTATCCAGATTCTCCTTACAAGTCAAATCCTCCGATTCCAACATAATTTTTGCATCCTTTCCAGTTTAGCAATATCTTTTTCTATAGCAAAGAGACCAGAATTTTACGCTGTACACCAAATGTGACCTTGCCAATGACTAGTGTTCAGCAGCAACACGCGTCCCATCTCCTATACTCAGTGCTGTAACTAATGATGGAAAGCGTGCCAACACCTTTTTCGTTACCCTGTCTACCTGTGATGCCACTTTCAAAGAACTATGTATCTGAACCCCTGCATCTCTCTGTTTGACAACACTCCCCAGAGCCCTACCATTAATTGGTTGCCTGGTTTTATATATCAAACTCCATCTGCCACTCCTTTGCCCATTGGCCCAGCTGTGCAAGACTCCATTGTCCTCTCAGACAAACTTCTTCACTGTCCACGATACCACCAATTTTGGCAGCCTTTCCCAAATAATGGAACAAAATTAGCCACTCTCCAGTCTTCCAGCACCTCACCCATGGCTGTTGTTAATACAAATATCTATGCTACGGCCCTGCAATTTCTTTCCAGATTCCCATAATGTCCTGAGATGCACCTGGTCACATCCCTGTGATTTATCCACCTTGATGCATTTCAAACATCCAGCACCTCCTCTTCTATAATCTTTTTCAATATATCACTGTTTTTCCCCAAGTTCCCTAGCTTCCATGTATTTCTCCACAGTACATCTGATGAGAGCTATTCATTTAAACTATAAGACATAGGAGCAGAAATTAGGCCATTCGGCCCATCGAATCTGCTCTGCCATTCAATCATGGCTGATAAGTTCCTCAACCCCATTCTCTCACTTTCTCCCCGTAACCCTTGATCCCCCAGATAATCAAGAACCTATCTATCTGAGTCTTAAATGTACTCAATGACCTGGCCTCCACAGCCTTCTGTGGCAGTGACTTCCATAGATTCACCACTTTTTGACTGAAGAAATTTCTCCCCAACTCCATTCTAATAGATCTTCCCTTTACTCTAAGACTGTGCCCTAGTGTCCTAGTCTCTCCTACCAATGGAAGCATCTTCCCAACATCCACTCTGTCCAGGCCATTCAGTATTCTGTAAGTTTCAATTAGATCTCCCCTCATCCATCTAAACTCCAGTGAGTATAGTACCAGAGACCTCAAACATTCCTCATTTGTTAAGCTTTCCATTCCTGGGATAATTCTTGTGAGCCTCCTCTGAACCCGCTCCAGGGCTGGTAACTGCTTCCTGAGATATGAGACACAAAACTGCACACAATACTTCAAATGTGGCCTGACCAGACCCTTATAAAGCCTCAGGAGTACATCCCTGCTTTTATATTCAAGTCCTCTCAAAATAAATGCCAACATTGCATTTGCCTTCCTGACTACTGACTCAACCTGCAAGTTTACCTTGAGAGAATCCTAGACTAGAACTCCCAAGTCTCTTTGCACTTCAGATTTCTGAATTTTCTCCCCATTTAGAAAATGGTCCATGCTTTTATTCTTCTCACCAAAGTGCATGACCTCACACTTTCCCACATTGTACTCCATCTGCCACTTCTTTGCCCACTTTCCTAACCTGTCCAAATCCTTTTGCAGCCTTCCCACCTCCTCAATACTACCTGTCCCTCCACCTATCTTTGTATCGTCTGCAAACTTAGCCAGAATGCCCACAGTTCCTTCATCTAGATCATTAACGTACAAAGTGAAAAGTTGTGGTCCCAGCGCTGATCCTTGCGGAACACCAATTGTCACCGGCTGCCATCCTGAGAAAGACCCCTTTATCCCCACTCTCTGCTTTCTGCCAGACAGCCAATCTTCTGTCCATGCTAGCACCTTGCCTCTAACACCATGGGCCCTTATCTTGCTCAGCAGCCCCCTGTGTGGCACCTTGTCAAAGGCCTTCTTGAAGTTCAGGTAGATAACATCCATTGACTCTCCTTGGTCTACCCTGCTCGTTACTTCCTCAAAGATTTGTCAGGCATGACTTCCCTTTGATGAAACCATGCTGACTTTGCCCTACATTACCATACACTTCCAAATATTCAGAAATCTCATCCTTTACAATGGACTCCAAAATCTTTCCAATGACCGAGGTTAGGCTAATTGGCCTGTAATTTTTCGTCTTTTGCGTGATTCCCTTTTTGAACAGGGATGTCACATTAATGATTTTACAGTCCTGTGGAACTCTCCCTGACTCTATTGATTCCTGAAAGATCACCACTAACGCTTCCACTATCTCTTCAGCTATCTCCTTTAGAACCCTGGGGTGTAGTCCATCTGCTCCAGGCGAGTTATCCACCTTCAGGAAAATCAATTTTACGAGCACCTTTTCTTTGGTGACAGCCACCATACTCAGCTCTGCCCCCTGACTCTCATGAATTTTTGGGAGATTACTCGTGTCTTCCACCATGAAGACTGATGTGAAGTAATTATTCAGTCCCTCAGCCATTTCCTTGTTCCCCACTACTGCCTCTCCAACGTCATTTTCCAGTAGTCCAATGTCCACTTTTGCCTCTCTTATATATCTAAAGAAACTATTACAATCGTCATTTATATGACTGGCTAGTTTACCTTCATATTTAATCTTCTCCTTTGTTATTTCTCTTTTTGTTGCAGTGGTCCAATGTCCACTTTTGCCTCTCTTTTGCCCCTTACATATCGAAAGAAACTCTTACAGTCTTCATAAAAAACCAAAAGAACTGTGGATGCTGTAAATCAGGAACAAAAACAAAGTTGCTGGAAAAGCTCAGCAGGTCGGGCAGCATCTGTGGAGGAGAAAACAGAGTTAACGTTTCGGGTCCGGTGACCTGTTCTGAGGAAGGGTCACCGGACCCAAAACGTTAACTCTCTTTTACAGTCTTCATTTATATTACTAGCTAGCTTACCCTCACAGTTAATCTTCTCCCTCCTTATTTCTTGATTTGTTTCCCACTGTTGGTCTTTGTAAGCTTCCCAGTCCACTGGTTTCCCACTGCCTTTCGCCACATGATATGCTTTCTCTTTTGCTTTTATGCTATCCCTGACTTCCTTAGTCAGCCATGGTTGCCCATCCTCCCTGTCCCATGTTTCTTTGTCCTGGGGATGAATTTTTGCTACGTCTCCTGAATTACTCCCAGAAACACCTGCCACTGCTGTTCCACTGTCTTTCCTGCTCGGCTCATCTTCCAGTCAATTCTGCCCAGCTCCTCCCTCATAGAACATAGAACATAGAACATAGAACATTACAGCGTAGTACAGGCCCTTTGGCCCTCGATGTTGCGCCGACCTGTGAAACCAATCTGAAGCCCATCTAACCTACGCTATTCCATTATCATCCATATGTTTATCCAACGACCATTTAAATGCCCTTAAAGTTGACGAGTCTATAACTGCTGCAGGCAAGGCATTTCCAAGAATCTACCTCTGATATCTGTCCTATATCTATCACGCCTCAATTTAAAGCTATGTCCCCTCGTGCTAGCCATCACCATCCGAGGAAAAAGACTCTCACTGTCCACCCTATCCAATCCTCTGATCATCTTGTATGTCTCTATTAAGTCATCTCTTAACCTTCCCCTCTCTAATGAAAACAGCCTCAAGTCCCTCAGCCTTTTCTCATAAGACCTCATTCCATACCAGGCAACATCCTGATAAATCTCCTGTGCACCCTTTCCAATGCTTCCATATCCTTCCTATCATGCAGCAACCAGAACTGTACGCAATACTCCAAGTGCGGCCGCACCAGAGTTTTGTACAGCTGCAACATGACCTCACGGCTCCGAAACTCAATCCCTCTACCAATAAAACCTAACACACCGTATGCCTCCTTAACAACCCTATCAACCTGGGTGACTACTTTCAGGGATCTATGCACATGGACACCGAGATCTCTCTGCTCGTCCACACTACTAAGAATCTTACCATTGGCTCAGTACTCTGTATTCATACCTCTGTAGTCGCCTTTATTCAGCTGTTACCTCTGATTCTACCTTCACCCTCTCAAATTGCAGAGTAAATTCTATCATCTTGTGATCACTGCCTCCTAAGGGCTCCTTTACCTTAAGCTCCCTTATCAAGTCTGCCTGAATGCACAACACTAAATCCAGTATTGCCTGTTCCCTTGTGGGCTCCACCACCAGCTGCTCCAAAAAACCATGTCATAGACATTCCACAAACTCCTTTTCTTGCAATCCACTACCAACATGATTTTCCCAGTCCACCTGCATATTGAAATCCCCCAGGATCACTGTGACTTTGCCTCTCTTACACACTTTTTCTATCTCCTGGTGCATCTTGTACCCCAGCTCCTGACTACTGTTTGGAGGCCCATACACAGCTCCAACTATGGTTTTTTCACCTTGGCGGTTCCTCAATTCTACCCACACAGATTCTACACCATCTCACACTACTTCATTTCTTCCTATTGATTTAACTTCATTTCTCACTAATAAGGCAACCCCACCCCCTCGGACCACCTGCCTATCTTTTCGATAGAATGTGTATCCTTGGATATTCAGCTCCCAATCTGATCCCCTTGCAGCCATGTCTCCGTGATGCCTACCACGTTATACCTGCAACTTTCGATCTGCGCCAAAAGCTCATTTACCTTATTCCTGAAACTGCGTGCATTCACATATAGCACCTTCAGTCCTGTATTAACCCTCCCTCTTCTTATTTTCATTAGTTCTTCCAGTGTTTGATTGCTAGCCCTTTCCAAACACTGTCTGTGCTGGAGACTTTAATAAACTCTCCTGAATTCTCCTTCCCTGTCATTTCTTTCATATTTTTCCACTTAGTTGAATCCACCACTACAGACGTTAACCTGCTGCTTTGTTTCCCACTGGGGCAAGTTTCACCTTTCCCTTCCCCCCAACTTTCTATTTTAAAGTCCTGTTGACCAACCTATTTACCTTTTTCGCTAGAACATTGGTCCCAGCTCGATTCAGGTAGAGACCGTCCCAATGGTACAGATCCCTCCTGTTCCAATACTGATGCTAGTGCCCCATGTAAAGGAACCCCTCTTTTCTGCACCACTCTTTTAGCCATGTGTTTACTTCCCTTATTCTCATGTCCCTACGCCAATTAGCACGTGGCTCAGGCAGTAATCCAGAGATTATAATCCTTGAAGACCTGTTCTTTAATTTGGTTCCTAGCTCCTGATAATATCTGAACAGGTCCTCTTTCCTTGTTTTGCCTGTGTTGCTTGTTCCGGCGTGGACCACAACAACTGGATTCTCCCCCTCTCGCTCTAATATCCTTTCCAGCTGGTCAGAGATATCACTTACCCTGGCACTGGGCAGGCAACACACCATGCAGGACTCTCAATCCTGCTTACAAAGGATGCTATCTATCCCCCTAATTATAGAATCCCCTCCAATACCACCTGTATTTTTGCTCCCCCCTCTTGAATGGCCTCCCCTCCAATGGTGCAGTGGTTGGTTGGCTCATCCTCCCTGCAGCCCTTTCCTCATCCACACAGGGAGCAAGTACCTCGTACCTGTTGTACAAGGTCAAGAGCTGAGGTTCCTCTGTTCCTGACTGTTGAATCCCCCAGCCTGCCTCGCTTACAGTCACACCCTGCTGTCCCTGGCCACTGACCAAATTGGAAGTATTTAATCTACCAGGTGTGACTGCCTCCTGAAACAAAGCGTCTAGGTACTTCTCCCCCTCCTGGATGTGCCGCAGTGTGCCAGAATATATGATTTAACTTACCTAGCAGTCCCCTCACTGTCTCCCAACTCCCGCCACTCAACAAGGAAGGCTTTTTAGGATCTCACCCATCTTTCTTCATTCATTTTTGGGATGTGGGCATCACTATTTGTGTAGCATTTATTGCCCCTCCATAGCTGCCCTTGAACTGAATGCCTTGCTAGCTCATTCCAAAAGGCAGTTAAAAGTTAACCACATTGCTCGGGGTCTGGAGTCACATGTAGGCCAGACCAGGTGAGGATGGCAGATTTTCCTCCCCAATGGGATGTGTTTTCTGACAATTGTAAATGGTTTCATTTTTTCTTGTCTGACTCATAATTGTCACATGTACCAAGGTACAGTAAAATGTTTTGTTTTGTGTGCAGTACAGGCAGATCATATCATACGAGAAGTGCATTGTGGTAACAGAACAGAGCAAGGAATATAATGTTACGGTTGCAGAGAAAGTGCACAAAGAGTGAAGTCAACATTAAATTTAAGATTTGACAGCCATAGAGGTGTACAGTATGGAAACAAATCCTTCGGTCCAACTCGTCCATGCCAACCAGATATCCTAACTTAATCTTGTCCCATTTGCCAGCATTTGGCCTATATCACTCTAAACCCTTCCTGTTCACATACCCATCCAGATGCCTTTTAGACAATAGACAATAGGTGCAGGAGTAGGTCATTTGGCCCTTCGAGCCAGCACCACCATTCATTATGATCATGGCTGATCATCCACAATCAGTATCCTGTTCCTGCCTTATCCCCATAACCCTTGATTCCATTATCGATAAGAGCTCTATCCATCTCTTTCTTGAAAGTATCCAGAGACTTGTCCTCCACTGCCTTCTGGGGCAGAGCATTCCATATATCCACCACTCTCTGGGTGAAGAAATTTTTCCTCAACTCTGTTCTAATTGGCCTACCCCTTATTTTTAAACTGTGTCCTTATTTTTAAATGCTGTAATTGTACCAGCCTCCACTACTTCCTCTGGCAGCTCATTCTCTACACGTACCACGCTCTGCGTGAAAAAGTTGCCCCTTAGGTTCCTTTCAAACCTTCCCATCTCACCTTAAACCAATGCCCTCAAGTTTTGGACTCTTGCATCCCGGGATAAGGACCTTGTCTATTCATCCAGTCCATGCCCCTCCTGATTTTATAAACCTCTATAAGGTCATCCCTCAACCTCTGATGCTCCAGGGAAAATAGCCCCAGCCTATTCAGCCTCCTCTTGTAACTCAAGCCCTCCAACCCTGGCAAAATCCTTGTAAATCTTTTTTGAATGCGATCAAGTTTCACAACATCCTTCCTACAGGAGAGAGACCAGAATTGAGTATTCCAAAAGTGGCCTAACCAATATCCTGTACAGCTGCAACATGACCTCCCAACTCCTATATTCAATGCAGTGACCAATAAAGGCAAGCGTACCAAATGCCTTCTTCACTGTCCTGTCTACCTGCGACCCTACTTTCAAGGAACTATGAAGCTACACTCCAAGGCCTGTTTTGTTCAGCAACGCTCCCTAGGACCTTACCATTAAGTGTATAAGTCCAGCCTTGATTTGTCTTTCTAAAATGCAGCACCTCACATCTAAATTAAACTCTGTTCCTAGCACTGCTACCCCATGAAGCCCAGCACTAAGATTCACTGTCAAAACTCCCCGACAGCCCCACAGCACCTTCCCCTGCAACCACTGTAGGTATAACACCTACCCATTTTGTCCTCCCTACTCAGTATCCGTGACAACTTCGTCGAATATCTATGTTCTGTGCGCAGAAAAGACCCTGAGCTTCCAGTTGCCTGCCACTTTAATGCACCACCTTGTTCCCTGGCCAACATCTCCGTCTCCTGAGAAAACAAGGTGTAGAGCTGGATGAACACAGCAGGACAAGCAGCATCAGAGGAGCAGGAAAGCTGACGTTTCGGCCTACTGTCGGGGAGTTTTGAGAGTTTTGAAAGGTCCTATGATGCTGCTTGGCCTGCTGTGTTCATCCAGCTCCACACCTTATTATCTCGGATTCTCCAGCGTCTGCAGTACCTATTATCTCTAGGCTGCATTAGGACGCTATTTAAATGGGCCAGAACACACTGCAACACTCCAGAACTACGCAGGAAAGAGGAAGAACACTTATACAAGATCCTCGCTTTAAACGGATATCCCTGCAACTTCATCCACAGATGCCTACGTAACGTACAACAGGAGGACACAGTACGCTGTAACACACTGGCCATACTGCCCTACATCAAGAACATGTCAGACCTGACAAAAAGACACCTAAGACCACTAGGAATCATGGTGGCCCACAAGCCCACAGCCACTCTACGACAAACACTTACAAGGATTAAAGACACCATTCCCACAACATGCAGAATGAACGGGGTTTACAAAATACCATGCAACGACTGCCACAAGCATTACATCGGTCAGACAGGAAGGAAACTAGCCATCACAATTTATGAACATCAGCTAACAGCAAAACAGCACAACAAACTCTCCTTAATATCGGTCCACCGAGACAATGAAGGCCATCAATTTAACTGGGACAAGGTAACCATAGAAGCCCAAACCGAACATAGACATGCATGGGAATTCTTAGGGGCATGGTTCTTCACCCATACTTCAATCAACAAACATATAGAATTGGACCCCATATATAAACCCATGCAGAAAACAACTGGAAATGACAGTACTCACCATAACTGACCAGACAGTATAAATTCCAAGCAGAATGGAATAACATCGCTTTATCGGAGGTTCCACTGATGATGTCACCCAGCATGATGATGAAACATCTTAACAAAAACAAGCCAACTTGGTGAGCAAGCCAACAACCTCATCTATCCCCAATTATTGTTTACTCCTTACGCCCTCCCTCCGCCCTGTCTTCTCCACATAAACCAACATTTTCCGAGCTACTATCAGTTCTGTGGAATGCTCACTGGACAAAAAATATGAGCTCTGAATTCTCTTCACAGATGCTGCTCGAACTGCTGAGCTTTTCCAGAAACTTCTGTTTTTGTGATAACAAGCATGGGGCTGGATGAACACAGCAGGTCAAGCAGCATCATAGGAGCAGGAAAACTTGACGTTT
>JAHRHZ010000227.1:444639-455301 GCA_024137785.1 Ginglymostoma cirratum
GGGGGGAGAAAGAGAAAATGCACATGTGTGAGGGAAAGGTTGTGTGTGTGTGAGGTGGGGAAAGAGGGAGAGTGTGTGTGTGTATGTATGTGTGGGAGAGAAAGAGAGAGAAAGAGTGTGTGTGTGTGTGTGTGTGTGTGTGTGTGTGAGGGAGAAAGAGAAAATGTCCGTGTGTGAGGGAGAGAGTGTGTGTGTGAGGGAGAGACATTGTGTGTGTGAGGTGGGGAGAGAGAGAGTGTCTGTGCGTGTGTGTATGTGTATTGGGGTGAGAGAATGTGTGTGTGTGTGCTTGAGAGACTGTGTGTATGAGAGAGGATCTGTATAAGAGATCACCCTCTCTCTCTCTCTCTCACACACACACACACACTAAACTGGTACCTCTTCTTTACACTGAAAAACCTTTCGTTCTCTCAGGACTTGAAGGAAATTCAGGATTTCTTACATACACGTATTAAATCAATTAAAGCCTTCTTTCTGATTAAAGATTGAACAGCATCTTAATAATCCACTCAAATACTCAATCCACTTTATTTAATACATGTTCATCAGTTGGGTAACCCTATGATCTTATAAATTCTGTGTTTGGTGTGCTTCACCCTACAAAGGGGTTACACTGTGAAATTTTGTGTTTTCCAGTAAACCTGTTGGACTATAACCTGGTGTCGAGTGATTTCTGACCTTGTCCACCCCACCGGCATCTCCACATCGTATTTAACAGTATTGCCGGATAGAGATCAGTTTGTGGGCTGTTGGGTCCCAGGAGTTTGAGCAGATTATTTAATCCTCGAACATTTCCTGGTAATTATTAAGATGAAGTGATTCGGAACCTTCTGAAATCTCCAACTCCAACTCAGACAGCTCCATGGCGTTTTCTGCAGCTTCAGACTCACACTACAATCTTTGCCGTTGCAGCAGTGATCTCTCTGCTGGAATTTCTGGCCTGGTGTCTCCGACAAAACAACAGGGAGCATAGCAAGTCAGAAACCCGCCTCTGTGCATTCAGCATTTGTACTGTAGGAATTTAGTGTCCCAGCAGAATGCACTGCCCATCAGCATACATGGTCCTGCTCCCAACTTGTTCAATCCTATCTCTTTTTCAGGGTTTCCTCTTACTTCCTGGGTAAGGCTGGGGCTGTTACAAAGTTATTTCTGACATGAATCACAGAATGACACACATTCAGAAACAAGCTGAGACGCAGAAAGATTGAGAGCACAAGCACAGAGAAACTCAAAAGGGAAAGAGAGATTGATGAGGAGGGAAGGTAGAAATCTATGCGTTAACAAAGGGGCAGAACTCTGAAGTGGAGAGCAGAGAGTTGTGATCATTTACAATGTCCGCCTGCAATGTGTGTTTGGTATTTCTGATCTGGTGCCAGGTTTTAAATCTTTCAGCAGCAGAGAATGAAGAATTTGCCACTGGTGATGGGAACCATGGAAATGGAACAGTGTTCACTGTTCTCAGTAACAGAACCGTCAGTCATTCACCAGGAGCTGGTTGGGAGACCAAGATTAAAGGAGCTACTTCACATGGACAAGGAGCTGCTTCAGGTGAGGATGATCAGTCTTGATAATCCTCTGGGAATTGAGTTTAGAATTATCGAATTGGTTGTATCATAGAGATCTGTGTTAGTTCTCCTTTAGAGCTAGTCAGCTTCCTGTTAAAGCTAACTCGCTTCCAGTTCAAACTTGTCAACTCTTTGTTGGAGGCAGTCAGCTCAACCCCATAGGGGGTCCAGACCTGAAACGTCAGCTTTCCTGCTCCTCTGATGCTGCCTGGCCTGCTGTGTTCATCCAGCTCCACACCTTTTTATCTCAGCTCATCCCCATAGCCTTGCAATTTGTTTCATTTCCATTTCTCACCTGACTTCTTTTGTGAAAGCCACAGTAGAATCTGCAACCACACTCAGGTAGTGCATTTGAAGTTTAGGAGAAGTTGGTGACATGGTGATTATTTGAGTGGATTATTGAGGTGATTATTTGAATGGCCGGGTAAACCCTGGACTTGGTTACACGTTGACTGTGCAAGCCCTTTCATGGGATCAGTGTTCTTAGTCATTGTGGATGCCCACTCAAAATGGCTGAATGCATAGAATTCATTCGTCAAACATGGGGATGACTATAGAAAAACTGTGCACATCTTTTGCAATACATGGACTCCCGGAATTGTTGGTCACAGATACTAGGCCATTGTTTACCAGCAGGGAATTTGAGTAATTCGTAAAGTCAAACGGTATTCGTCATACAAGGACAGCTCCATACCATCCATCATCCATTGGTCTGGTGGAAAGAGCAGTCCAAGCTTTGAAGGCAGGCTGAAGGAAACAGCCCACAGGTTCACTTAATACCAAACTGTCCTGCTTCCTGTTTGATTACAGGACCACTCCTCATGCAAATGCAGGGATAGCTCCAGCAGAGTTGCAAATGGTGACAAGACTCCGCACTAGGTTAAACCAATCTCCCCAAACCTAGAGGTGAGGGTGAAATGGCATCAGGAACGCTAATGCCAGACACAAGTCTCCGCTAAGCAAGGCAGTTTACTTCGGGGGAGGAAGTTTTGTGTAGAAACCATGGGAATGGCCCTGTATGGGTGAAAGGCATGTTCGACATGAGGTCAGGTCCAGTGATGTATAAAGTTCAGTAGGTGTGACGGTACTGAACAAGCATGTGGACCAGTTGAAAGCTGCAAACTCACAAACACTGCAGGAGCAAAATGTGCCTGCCTCTTGACTTCCATTTTGACTGTTTTGGAACCTGTGGTTCTCTCTCCCTGTCAAGCATTGATGATACCTCGGAATCTGAGATGGACACGGCAGATAGAACATAGAACTGTACAGCACAGGAACGGGCCCTTTGGCCCACGATATTGTGCCAAACATTAAGCCAAACGAAACTAATCCCTTCTGACTGCCCTTGATTCATTCCCCTCCATTCCATGCATATTCATATGCTTAACTAAAAGCCCCTTAAGTGCCCTTATTGTAGATGCTTCCACCATCACCCCTAGCAGTGCGTTCCAGACTCCTACCTCTCTCTGTGTAAAAAACCTGCCCCTCACATCTCCTTTGAACTTCCCCCCTCTAACCCTAAATACATGCCCCCTAGTATTAGACATTTCAACTCTGGGAAAAGTTCTGACCATCAACCCAATCTATGCATCTCATAATTTTATTGACTTCTATCAAGTCTCCCCTCAGCCTCCCAAAGAAAACAACCTGAGATTTTCTAGCTTCTCCTGACAGCTCATACCCTCTAATCCAGGCAGCATCCTGGTAAACCTCTTCTGCACCCTCTCCCAAGCATCCACATGTTCCTGTAATGTGGTGACCAGAATTGAATTGGTACTCTAAATATGGCCTAACCAAAGTCTTATAAAGCCGCAACATGACGCCGTGATTCTTGCATTCAGTTCCCCGACCAATAAAGGCAAGCATGCCATAAGCCTTCTTTACCATGCTATCTACTTGTGTGGTGACTTTCAGAGACCTATGGACTTTTTTTTTGTTTTCTTTATTTGTTCATGGGATGTGGTCATCACTGGCTAGGCCAGCACTTATTGCCCTCCCCTAATTGACCAGAGGGCAGTTAAGAGTCAACAACATTGTTGTCAATTTGGAGTCACATGTAGGCCAGACAAGGTAAGGATGGCAGTTTCCTTCCCAAATGGACATTAGTGAACCAGATGGGTTTTTCCAACAATTGACAATGGATTCACAGTCATCATTAGATTCTTAATTCCAGATATTTATTGAATTCAAATTCCACCATCTACCATGGCGGGATTTGAACCCAGGTCCCCAGAACATTGTCTGGGTCTCTGGATTAACTGTCCAGTGATAATACCACTAGGCCATCGCTAGGGTTCCCTTGGGAACCTTGGGTTCCCTTGAACCCCAAGATACTTCTGAACATCAGTGCTATTCAGAATCCTGTCATTAACTGCATACTTTTCCTTAACATTTGATCTCTCAAAGTGCAACGCCTTACACTTACCTGGATTAGGCTCCATCACCCATTTCTCCACCCATATCTGCAACTGATCTGTATCCCACTGTACCATGTGACAATCTTTTACAGTATTCACAACTCCACCAATTTTTGTATCATCTACAAACTTACCAACCCACCCATCTACATTTTCATCCAAGTCTTTTATATATATCACAAACAGCAGAGGTCCTAGTATGAATCCCTCTGGAACACCACTAGTCACAGTCCTCCAACCTGAAAAACACCTTCTACCACTACCCTCTGCTTTCTGCAGGAAAGCCAATTCTGAATCTACGCAGCCAGGTCACCATGGATCCCATGCATCTTAATCTTCTGGATAAGCCAACCATGAGAGACCTTGTTGAAAGCCTTAGTAGAATCCATGTAAACAACTTTTACGGCTCTACCCTCATTGATCACCTTCGTCACCTCCTTGAAAAATTCATTCAAGTTAGTAAGACACAACCTGATCTGCACAAAGCTATACTGACTGTCCCTAATTAGGCCACGCCTTTCCAAATAAAAACTGAAAGAACTGCAGATGCTGTAAATCAGAAACAAAAACAAAGTTGCTGGGGAAGCTCAGCAGGTCTGGCAGCACCTGTGAAGGGAAAAAACAGAGTTAACGTTTCGGGTCCAGTGACCCTTTCTCAAAATGGTTCTGAGGAAGGGTCACTGGACCCAAAATGTTAACTCTGTTTTTTTCCCTTCACAGATGCTGCCAGACCTGCTGAGCTTCTCCAGCAACTTTGTTTTTGTTCAAGCTTTTCCAAATGTGTGTAAATCCTATCCCTAAGAATTGTCTCCAATAGCTTCCCAACCACTGATGTGAGACTCACCAGTCGATAGTTTCCTGGATTCTCCCTATTTCTCTTCTTGAATACAGGAACAACATTTTGCCAGCTGAAGAAAAGAATGAATTTCTTTCGAGATGTTGTAGGTGCAAGAGCCGAGCTGCTGTGCATTACACTCTGCCTGTATTAGAGGCAGAGTTGGAGAAGCCTGACGTGGTGCTAAAACGCCCCAGGGAAAGCTACAAAACAAAACATCCAAAGTCCTTGGACTCAGATTGGGAGAGATATTGCGATTGCAATGAGGTTAACCAGGTGGACTTTATAGAATATGAGTTCCCTAATTGGGGTTGTTAACCTGGTCCAGTCAGGGAACCCTGGCTGACAGACTTACAAAGGAGTGTTACCAGTCTCTGTGGCACAATTGGTCAGCACGGTCGGCTGTTCATCAAAAGGCTGGTGGTTCGAGACCACTGAGGGATAGAACCTCCTCTATTTTAGAAGGCCCTCTTGTGGCACAGTGGTTATGTCTCTACCCCTGGACTGGGAGGCCCGAATTCAAGTCCCACCTGCTCCAGAGGTGTATAATGATATCTTTGAACAGGTTGGTTGGAAAAAAAAATGGGTTAATAATAAAAATAAGAGTGTGAGAGTTCTGTTCACTCTGACAGCTAGCTCTGAGAGAGCTGGATCAGTATCAAGGACTTTCCACATGTAAATAAAGGATAAATTAGTGACGGGATACTGGTCTTTGTGAAGTTATTTCACAGACCATGATAGAAAGGTGAGAAAATCATTGACTGAGGTCCCAGATACAAGAGATGCACTCTATTGGTCTTGCAGCATCTGTGAAGAAAAAATCAGAGTTAACGTTTCAGGTCCGGTGACCCATCCTCAGAGCCTAGACCGGAAACCTTAACTCTGATTTTTTCTTCACAGATGCTGCCAGACCTGCTGAGCTTTTCCAGCAACTTCTGATTTTGTTCCTGATTTACATCATCCACAATTCTTTTGGTTTTTAAATGCAGTCTATTGTCCAGTAAGTTCTGCCACTGTCCACCTGACTCATATCTGGGGGCTTACACCAAAATTAGCAGAGTTGTCCTCCAGTATTAGTGAGCAGCAGCCTCACATTGTCGCCTCGTTGCATTTAGAAACAGCAAGAGAAAGACCAGAATTTAACATTATCCAATAAAACAGCAGAGATCCTGAGTTAAACAGTGACTCCATGCTTTCTGCCTGCTTCTTCTACAATTCTATATAGTGATTATGTGTTTGGCAGCTTTCAATGAACACAATGCGCAAACAAATTGCACTTTGATATATTACTACAGAGAATTTTTTTTTATTTTCTCGAGGGATGTGGATGTTGCTGATTGGGCCAGCATTTACTGCCCATCCCTAGTTGCCTCTTGAGAGGGTGGTGGTGAGCTACCTTCTTCAGCTGCTGCAGCCCATATTCTCTGAGTTGACCCACAATGCCCTCAGGGAGGGAGTTCCAGATTTTGACCCAGTGACACTGAAGGAGCAGTGATATATTTCCAGGTCAGGATGGTGAGTGCCTTGGAGGGGAACCTGCAGGTGGTGGTGTTGCCAATATCTGCTGCCCTTGTCATTCTAGATGGAAGTAGCCATGGGTTTTGAAGTTGGCAAATTTCTGCGGTGCATCTGCTTTTAATACACTGCTGTTAGTGTGCGTCAGTGCAGCAGGGAGTGGTGCTTGTGGAAGTGTGGTGCCAACTAAGTGAGCTGCTTTGTTCTGGATGGTCTTGAGTGTAGTTGGAGTTGCACTCATTCAGATGAGTGAGAACTATTCAATCACACTCCTGATTTGTAGATGATGGACAGGCTTTGAGGAGTCAGGAGGTGAGTTACTCACCGCAGTATACCTAGCTGTTGGGCTGCTGTTGTAACCACTATGTTTATGTGGGGAGTCTAGTTGAGCTTCTGTTCAATGATCAGTGATGGTAACACCATTGAATGTCAAGGGGTAGTGGTTAGATTGTCTTTTATTGGTGATCGTCAGAGCCTGGCATTTGTGTGGCGTGAATGTCACTTGTCACTTGTCAGCCCAAACCTGGATATTGTCCAGATCCTGTTGCGTGTGAACACGGACTACTTCAGTGTCTGAGGAGTCATGAATGGCACTGAACAATGTGCAATCATCGGCAAACAACCCCACCTCTGATCTTATGATGGAGGGAAGGTCATTGATGAAGTAGCTGAAGATGGTTGGGCATAGGACACTACCTTGAGGAATTCCTGCATAGATGTCCTTAAGGTGAGATGACTGACCTCCAACACCTACAACCATCTTCCACTTGGTCAGGTATGACTCTAACCTCCAGAGAGTTTGCCCCCGATTCCCATTGATTCCAGTTTCGCTAGGGCTCTTTGATGCCACACTCAGTTGAATGCAGCCTTGGTGTCAAGGGCTGTCACTCTCACCTCACGTCTGGAATTCAGCTCTTTTGTCCATGTTTGAACCAAGGCTGTAATGAGATCAGGAGCTGAGTGGCCCTGGCAGAACCCAAACTGGGCGTCACTGAGCAGGTTATTGCTGAGCAGGTGCTGCTCCATAGAACTGTTGATGATGCCATCCATCACTTCACTGATGATCAACGGTAGATTGATGGGATTGTAATTGGCCAATTTGGATTTGTCCTCCTGGACATGCCTGGGCAATTTTCCACATTGTCGAGTCGATGCCATTAGACCATGAGACATAGGAGCAGAAATTAGGCCATTTATTCCATCGAGTTTGTGATATACATAAATGATCTGGAGGAAGGTATAGATGGTCTGATTAGCAAGTATGTAGATGACACTAAGATTGGTGGAATAGCAGATAGTGAAGGGGACTGTCGGAGAATGCAGCAGAATATAGATAGAGTGGAGAGTTGGGCGGATGGAGTTCAATCCAGGTGGCAGATGGAGTTCAATCCAGGCAAATGCGAGGTGAAGTATTTTGGAAGATCCAATTCAAGAGCAAACTGTACGGTAAATGGAAGAGCCCTGAGGAAAATTGATGCACAGAGAGATCTGGGTGTTCAGGACCATTGTACCCTGCAGATGGCAACGCAGGTGGATAGAGTGGTCAAGAAGCCATATGGCATGCTTTCATTCATCGGACGGGGTATTGAGTACAAGAGTTGGCAGGTCATGTTACAGTTGTATAGGACTTTAGTTCGACCACATTTGGAATACTGCGTACAGTTCTGGTCATCACATTACCAAAAGGATGTGGCTGCTTTGGAGAGGGTGCAGAGGAGGTTTACCAGGATGTTGCCTGGTATGGAGGGCGCTAGCTATGAAGAGAAGTTGAGTAGATTAGCATTATTTACATGAGAAAGACGGAGGTTGAGGGGGGACCTGATTGAGGTCTACAAAATCATGAGAGGTATAGACAGGGTGGATAGCAAGAAGCTTTTTCCCAGAGTGGGGGACTCAATTACTAGGGGTCACGATTTCAAGGTGAGAGGAGAAAAGTTTACTGGAGATATGCGTGGAAAGTTCTTTATGCAGAGGGTGGTGGGTGCCTGGAACGTGTTGCCAGCGGAGGTGGTAGAGGCAGGCACAATAGCATCATTTAAGATGTATCTAGACAGATACATGAATGGGCAGGGAGCAGAGGGATACAGATACTAGGAAAATAGGTGCCAAGTTTAGATAGCAGATCTGGATTGGCACAGGCTTGGAGGGCCGAAGGGCCTGTTCCTGTGCTGTAGTTTTCTTTGTTCTTTGTTCTTTGAGTCTACTCCACCATTCAATCATGGCTCATATCAACCCCATTCTCCTGCTTTCTCCCAGTAACCCTTGATCCCTTTGACAATCAAGAACCTATCTATCTCTGTCTTAAATATACTCAATGAAATGGCATCCATAGCCTTCTGCGGCAGTGAATTCCATAGATTCACCACTCTCTGGCTGAAGATGTTTCTCCTTATCTCAGTTCTAAAGTGTCTTCACTTTACTCTAAAGCTGTGCCCTTGGGTTCTAGTTTGTCCTGCTAATGGAAACGCCTTCCCAACATCCACTCTGTCCAGGCTGTTCAGTATTCTGTAAGTTTCAACTGGATCCCCCTTCATCCTTCTAAACTCCATTCTGTGTCGATCGAGAGTCCTCAAATGTTCTTCCCATGTTAAGCCATTTATTCCTAGGATCATTCTCGTGAAAGTCCTCTGAACCACTCCAGGGCCAGTACATATTCCCTGAAGAGTGGGGCCTAAAATTGCTCACAATATTCTAAATGTAGCCTGACCAGAGCCTAATAAAGCCTCAGAAGTACAGTCCTGTTTTTATATTCTAGTCCTCTCAAAATAAATGGCAACGTTGTATTTGCCTTCCCGACTACTGACTCAACCTGCAAGTTTACCTTGAGAGAATCCTGGACGAGGACTCCCAAGTACCTTTGCACTTCAGAATTCTAAATTTTCTCCCCATTTAGAAGATATTCTATGCCTCTCCTGCCAAAGTGCATGACCTCACACTTTCCCACATTGTACCCCATCTGCCACTTTTTTGCCCACTTTCCTAACCTGTCCAAATCCTTCTGCAGCTTTACCACCTCCTCAATACTACCTGTCCCTCCATCTATATTTATGTCATGTGCAAACTTAGCCAGAATTCCCTCAATTCCTTCATCTCGATCATTAATAAATTAAGTGAAAAGTTGTAGTCCCAACACTGACTCTTGTGGAACATTGTTGTAACTGTACTGGAACAGCTTGGCTAGAGAGCAGCAGGTTCCGGAGCACAAGTCTTCAGTACTGTTGGTGGAATGTTGTCAGGGCCCCCCATAGCCTTTGTAGTATCCAGTGTCTCCAACCGTTTCTGGATATCACGTGGAGCGAATCGAATTGGCTGAAGACTGGTATCTGTAATTCTGGGGACCACTGGAGGAGGCTGAGATGGATCGTCCACTCAGCACTTCTGGCTGAAGATTGGTGCGAATGCTTCAGCCTTATCTTTTGCACTGATGTGCTGAGCTCTTCCATCATTGAGGATGAGGATATTTTAAAGAAAATTCATTTGTGGAATGTGAGCATCACTGGCTGTGCCAGCATTTATTACCCTCCCTAATTGCCCCTGAGAAGGTGGTGGTGAGCTGCCTTCTTATGGAGCCTCCTCTTCAGTGAGTTGTTTAATTGTCTATCACCATTTACGACCGGATGTGGTAGGACTGCAGAGCTTAGATCTAATCCGTTGGTTGTGGGATTGTTAAGCTCTGTCTATCACTTGCTGCTTTCGCGGTTTGGTGTGCAAGTAGACCTGTTTGGTGTCTTCACCAGGTTGATACCTCATCTTCAGGTATGCCTGGTGCTGCTCCTAGCATGCCATCCTGCACTCTCCATTGAATCAGGGTTGATCCCCTGGCTTGATGGTAATGTTTGAGTGGGGGATATGCTGGGCCATGAGGTTACAGATTGTGCTGGAGTACAATTCTGTTGCTGTTGATGGCCCACAGTGCCTCATGGATGCTCAGCCTTGAGTTGCTAGATCTGTGTGAAGTCTATCCCATTTAGCACGGTGATAGTGCCTCACAACACGATGGAGGTTGTTCTCAATGTGAAGGTGGGACTTTGTCTCCACAAGGTTTGTGCAATTGTCACTCTTATGGATACTGTCATGGACAGATGCAACTGCAGCTGGCAGATTGGTAAGGATGAGGTCAAGTATGTTTTTCCCTCTTGTTGGTTCCCTCACCACCTGCTGCAGACCCAGTCTAGCAGCTATGTCCTTTAGGACCTGCGATAAAAGGTACTGCAGATGCTGGAGAATCCGGATAACAAGGTGTGGGGCTGGATGAACACGGCAGGCCAAGTAGCATCATAGGAGCAGGAAAGCTTGATGTTTCGGGCCTAGACCCTTCATCAGAAATGCG
>JAHRHZ010000227.1:466072-483768 GCA_024137785.1 Ginglymostoma cirratum
TGATGCTGCTTGACCTGCTGTGTTCATCCAGCCCCATGCTTGTTATCCAGGACTTACCAACCCACTCCACCCCTCCCACCACTTAACCCGCTCTGAACACCGCCGACGCCAATGTCGGTTCACACACCGCTGACGCCAATGTCACTCCGCCCACCAGTGATGTCGACGTCACTCCGCCCACTGCCAACGTCGCTCCACACACCGCCTTCACAGACAGCAGCTCCAGAGGAGACAATAGCACCCAGCCCTGCCGGGTCTTCACCTTCCCCCCAGACCTCCCCCTTACTGAGGACGAACAGTCAGTCCTCAGTAAAGGGCTCACCTTTATCCAGCTCCACCCACACATCAACGAGTACCGCTCACGCTTGGATGATGAACAGTTTTTCAGCTGCCTCCGCACTTACTTCTTCAATCGTGAGCCTAACCCTCGCTCTACTGACCCTTTCTCCCACGTCCAACACACCCCCTCCTCCTGGACACCTCCCCAAGGCCTCCTAACCTCCCTCAACCGTTTCATCTCCAACTGCCGTCGAGACATCAATCGCCTCAACCTCTCCACCCCTCTCACCCACTCCAACCTCTTCCCCGCAGAACGTGCAGTCCTCTGACCCCTCCGCTCCAATCCCAAACTCACCATAAAACCCATGGACAAGGGAGGCGCAGTTGTAGTATGGCGCACTGACCTCTACATCGCCGAGGCCAGACGCCAACTCTCTGACACCTCCTCCTACCGCCCCCTTGATCATGACCCCATCCCCGACCACCAAAACATCATCTCCCAAACCATCCACAACCTTATCGCCTCAGGTGACCTCCCACCCACTGCCTCCAACCTCATCATTCCCCAACCCTGCACCGCCCGCTTCTATCTCCTTCCCAAAATCCACAAACCTGACTGCCCTGGTCAACTGATTGTCTCCGCCTGCTCCTGCCCCACTGAACTCATCTCTACTTATCTCAAGATAACAAAGTGTAGAGCTGGATGAACACATCACGCCCAGCAGCATCATAGGAGCAGGAAAGCTTGACGTTTCGTGCCTAGACCCTTCATCAGAAATGGGGGAGGGAAAGAAGGTTCTGAAATAAATAGGGAGAGAGGGGGAGGTGGATAGAAGATGGATAGAGGAGAAGATAGGTGGAGAGGAGACAGACAAGTCAAAGAGGTGGGGATGGAACCAGTAAAGGTGAGTGTAGGTGGGGAGGTAGGGAGGAGATATGTCAGTCCAGGGAGGACAGACAGGTCAAGACAGCGGGATGAGGTTAGCTTCACAAGCTTCAAAATCTCCCCTCCCCCAACCGCATCCCAAAACCAGCCCAGCTTGTCCCCACCTCCCTAACCTGTCCTTCCTCCCACCTATCCCCTCCTCCCACACCATCTCCTACCTACTAGCCTCATCCTGCCCCCTTGACTTGTCCGTCCTCCCTGGACCAACCTATCCCCTCCCTAACTCCCCACCTACACTCACCTTTACTGGGTCCACCCCTGCCTCTTTGACCTGTCTGTCTCCTCTCCACCTATCTTATCCTTTATCCATCTTCTATCCACCGCCCCCTCTCTCCCTATTTATTTCAGAACCCCCTTCCCCTCCCCCATTTCTGAAGAAGGGTCTAGGCCCGAAACACCAGCCTTCCTGCTCGTCTGATGCTGCTTGGCCTGCTGTTTTCATCCAGCACTACACCTTGTTATGTCAGATTCTCCAGCATCGGCAGTTCCTCCTGTCCCAGTAAATTACAGGAGACTGATGCAAATTTTTATATCATCACTGGCCACAAGGAGGTGCTAGAGGACTGTAGAACAGTGAATGTGGTTCCACTTCACAAGAATTGAATTGAATTGAATTGGCTTTATTGTCAAATAAAAGTTTACAGGTTGCCATGTTACAGTGCCATCTTATGTACAAATGTAACTAGGCACAGATTCTTGAGAAAAAAGTTAGAAAATTAGGGACTGTCAGAGATTACAGCAGAATATGGATAGGTTGGAGAGTTGGGCAGATAAATGACAGATGGAGTTCAATCCAGGCAAATGCGAGGTGATGCATTTTGGAAGATCTAATTCAAGAGCAAACTATACAGTCAATGGAAAAGTCCTGGGGAAAATTGATGTACAGAGAGATCTGGGTGTTCAGGTCCATTGTACCCTGAAGGTGGCAACGCAGAGTGGTCAAAAAGGCATACGGCATGCTTTCATTCATCGGATGGGGCAATGAGTACAAGAGTTGGCAGGTCATGTTACAGTTGTAATAGACTTTGGTTCGGCCACATTTAGAGTACTGCGTACGGTTCTGGTCGCCACATTACCAAAAGAATGTGGATGCTTTGGAGAGGGTGCAGAGGTGATTCACCAGGATGTTGCCTGGTATGGAGGGTGCTAGCTATGAAGAAAGGTTGAGTAGACTAGGATTATTTTCATTAGAAAGACGGAGATTGAGGGGGGACCTGATTGAGGTCTACAAAATCATGAGGGGTATAGACAAGGTGGATAGCAAGAAGCTTTTTCCCAGAGTGGGGGACTCAATTACTAGGGGTCATGAGTTCAAAGTGAGAGGAGGAAAGTTTACTGGAGATATGCGTGGGAAGTTCTTTACGCAGAGGGTGCTGGGTGCCTGGAACGCGTTGTCAGCGGAGGTGGTAGACGCAGACACGTTAGTTTCTTTTAAGATGTATCTAGACAGGTACATGGATGGACAGGGAGCAAAGGGATACAGACCCTTAGAAAATAGATGACAGGTTTAGACAGAGGATCTCGATCGGCGCAGGCTTGGAGGGCCGAAGGGCCAGTTCCTGTGCTGTAACTTTCTTTGTTCTTTGTTCTTTGTAAAGAAGCATGGCAGAGATAGATAAGCGACCTATAAAACAGTGAGTCTCACATCAGTGCGAGGGAAACTGTTGGAGAAAATTCTGAAGGAGAGAATTAATCTCCATTTGGAAAGGTAAGGTTTGATCAAGGGTAGTCAGCGTGGCTTTACCAGAGGAAGGTCATACCGAATAAATTTGCTGGAAGTTTTTGAACAAGTGACCCAGTGTGTAGGTGAGGGTAGGTCAGTTGATGTAGTTTATATGGATGTCAGCTAGGCCTTTGACAAGGTCCCATATGGGAAACTGATAAAGAAGGTGAATGTAAATGGTATCCAGGGCAAGATGGATCCAAAATTATCTTAGTGACAGAAGACAGAGGGTATTGATAGAGGACAACAGTCTTGTGACTGGATCCCAGTGTGCAGTGATGTATTACAGGGATCAGTGCTGGATCCCTTATTGTTCATGATCGTCATAAAAGATGGAGATGAGAATATGATGGGGATGCTAAGTAGGTTTACTTGTCCACAGATCCCCGAATGTGGCAGCACAGGTTAATTGGGTAGTTAAGAAGACAATGCGAGATATTGCATTTTAATATAAAAACAAGAGCAGGACTTATACAATTAATGGTAGGATCTTGAGAAGTGTTGTGGAACAGATGGACCTGGGGTTCGGGTACATAATTCTTTGAAGTTTGCTTCACATGAAGACAGAATAGTTAAAACGGTGTTTAGCACGGTTGCCTTCATTGCTCAGTCCTTTGAATATAGGAGTTAGACTGTCATGTTGAGGTTGTATAGGACATTGGTGAGGCCTCTTCTGGAGTACTATGTCCAGTTCTGGTTACCCGGTTGTCGGAAGGATATCATTAAGCTATGGAGAGTTCAGAAAGAGATTTACCAGGATGTTGCCAGGTATGGAAGATTTGAGTTACAAAGAAAAGTTGGATAGGCTGAGACCTTTTTCAATGGACCATAGGAGGTTGAAGGATGACGTTATAGAGGTTTATAAAGTCTTGAGGCGTCTAGGTAGGGTTAATGGTAGGTGTCTTTTCCCTAGGATGAGGAATTTCAAGACTAGGGAGCACATTGAGAGGAGAGAGATTTAGAAAAAAGATGAGGGGCAAAATTTTTAAACAGATGGTGGTTTATGTGAGGAAATGGTGGATGTGGGTACACTTACAACACTTAAAAGACACTTTGATAAGGACATGAATAGAAACAGTAAAAATGGCAGGAGATCCCAGACCCGTGTTATGCTCGTCTCGCTCAACGTGGGAGCTCAGGGACACGGCTGATGTCCCTGACTCCTACACGTGCAGGGAGTGTGTCCAGCTGCAGCTCTTGTTAGACCGCATGATGGCTCTGGAGCTGCGGAGGGACTCACTTTGGAGCATCTGCAATGCGGAGGAAGTCGTGGATAGCACATTCAACAAATTGGTCACACTGCAAATTAGGATTGCTGAGGGAGAAAGGGAATGGGTGACCAAAAGGCAGAAAAAAAGCACAAAGGCAGTGCAGGTATCCCCTGCCGTCATCTCCCTCCAAAACAGGTATACCGTTTTGGATACTGTTGGGGGAGATGGCTCACCAGGGGAAGGTAGCAGTAGCCAGGTTTATGGCACCATGGCTGGCTCTGCTGTACAGAAGGGCGGGAAAAAGTGTGGAAGCGCTGTAGTCATAGGGCATTCGATTGTAACGGGAATAGATAGGTGAATGTGGTCGAAAACTAGACTTCCGAATGGTATAAAACGTTGTGGAGCTGGATGAACACAGCAGGCCGAGCAGCATCAGAGGAGCAGGAAAGTTGACATTTCGGGTTGAGACCCTTCTTCAGAAATGGGGGAGGGGAAGGGGATTCTGAAATAAATAGGGAGAGAGGGGGAGGCGGATAGAAGATGGATAAAGGAGAAGATAGGTTGAGAGGAGATAGACTGGTCAAAGAGGTGGAGTTAGAACCAGTGAAGGTGAATGTAGGTGGGGATTTAGGTGGGGGATAGGTCAGTCCAGGGAGGACGGACAGATCAAGGAGGCGGGATGAGGTTAGTGTGTAGGAGATGGGGGTGAGGCTTGAGGGAGGAGGAATGGTTAGGGAGGTGGGGACAAGCTGGGCTGGTTTTGGGATGCGGTCGGGGGAGGGGAGATTTTGAAGCTTGTGAAGTCCACATTGATACCCTTGGGTTGCAGGGTTCCCAAGCGAAATATGAGATGCTGTTCCTGCAGCTTTCAGGTGGCATCATTGTGGCAATGCAGGAGGCCCAGGATGGACATGTCGTCCTTTGCAGATCTTTCATTGCCACAATGATGCCACCCGAAAGCTGCAGGAACAGCATCTCATATTTCGCTTGGTAACCCTGCAACCCAATGGTATCAATGTGGACTTCACAAGCTTCAAAATCTCCCCTTCCCCAACGACATCTCAAAACCAGCTCAGCTAGTACCCACCTCCCTAACCTGTTCTTCCTCCCACCTCAAGCCCCACCCCCATCTCCTACACACGAACCTCATCCTGCCTCCTTGACCTGTCCGTCCTTCCTGGACTGACCTATCCCCCACCTAAATCCCCACCTACATTCACCTTCACTGGTTCTAACTCCACCTCTTTGACCAGTCTATCTCCTCTCAATCTATCTTCTCCTTTATCCATCTTCTATCCACCTCCCCCTCTCTCCCTATTTATTTCAGAATCCCCTTCCCCTCCCCCATTTCTGAAGAAGGGTCTCGACCCGAAACGTCAACTTTCCTGCTCCTCTGATGCTGCTCGGCCTGCTGTGTTCATCCAGCTCCATAACGTTTTATCTCAGATTCTCCAGCATCGGTAGTTCCTACTATCTCCTGAATGGTATGTTGCCTCCCAGGTGCACGGGGTCAGGGATGTCTCAGGTCGACTGCAGGACATTCTGAAGGGGGAGGGTGAGCAGCCAGCTGTTGTGGCGCATATAGGCACCAATGATAGAGGTAATAAACGGGATGAGGCCCGACAAACAGAATTTAGGGAGTTAGGAGCCAAGTTAAAAAGTAGGACCTCAGAGGTAGTAATCTCAGGATTGCTACCAGTGCCACATGCTAGTCAGAGGAGAAATGAAAGAATAGGCAGGATAAATGAGTGGCTTGAGAGATGGTGCATGAGGGAGGGGTTCAGATTTTTGGGGAGGTGGGACTATTACAAATCAAACGGGCGACACCTGGGCAGGACTGGAACCAATGACCAAGGGGCTGCTTTTGCTAACACTGTTGGGGAGGGTTTAACTAATGTGGCAGGGGGATAGGAACCAAATGAGGAGGTCAGTGGACAGTAAGGATGTAGTAACTAAAGCCTGGAAGGAACTAGATAATGAAACAGTGTGACTAAGGGGAAGAGTAGGCAGAGAGCAGATGATGAACGCAAAGGGACAGGTGGTCTGAGGTGCATTTGTTTTAATGCGGGAAGTGTAGTAGGTAAGGCAGATGAACTTAGGGCTTGGATTAGTACCTGGGAGTATGATGTTATTGCTGTTACTGAGACTTGGTTGAGGGAAGGGCAAGATTGGCAACTAAATATCCCAGGACATAGATGCTTCAGGCGGGATAGAGAGGGAGGTAAAAGGGGTGGAGGAGTTGCATTACTGGTCAAAGAGTATATCACAGCTATGCTGAAGGAGGGCACGATGGAGGACTCGAGCAGTGAGGTAATATGGGCAGAGCTCAAAATACGAAGGGTGCGGTAACAATGATGGGGCTGTACTACAGGCCTCCCAACGGCGAGTGTGAGATAGAGGCACAAATATGTAGACAGATTATGGAAAGATGTAGGAGCAAGAGTGGGGTGGTGATGGGAGATTTTAATTTTCCCAACATTGACTGGGATTCACTTAGTGTTAGGGGTTTAGATGGAGCAGAATTTGTAAGGAGGGTTTTATGGAGCAGTATGTAAATAGTCCAAAGGGCCAGACTGGACCTGGTGTTGGGGAATGAGCCCGGACAGGTGGTTGAAGTTTCAGCAGGGGATTACTTTGGGAATTTCGTAAGTCTCTCCGACATTCTCCGAAGCCCATCTAACTTACACTATTCCATTATCATCCATATGTTTACCCAACGACCATTTAAATGCCCTTAAAGTTGGCGAGTCTACAGCTGTTGCAGGCAGGGCATTCCACGCCTTTACTACTCTCTCAGTAAAGAACCTACCTCTGACATCTGTCCTATATCTATCACCCCTCAATTTAAAGCTATGTCCCCTCGTGCTAGCCATCCAAGGAAAAAGGCTCTCACTGTCCACCCTATCTAATCCTCTGATCATCTTGTATGTCTCTGTTAAGTCACCTCTTAACCTTCTTCTCTCTAACGAAAACAGCCTCAAGTCCCTCAGCCTTTCCTCATAAGACCTTCCATCCATACCAGGCAACATACTGGTGAACCTCCTCTGCACCCTCTCCAAAGCATCCACATCCTTTTGGTAATGTGGTGACCAGAAATGTACGCAGTATTCCAAATGTGGTTGAACCAAAGTCCTTTCCAACTGTAACATGACCTGCCAACTCTTGTACCCAATACCGCATCCGATGAATGAAAGCGTGCCGTATGCCTCCTTGACCACTCTTGACAACCTGCGTTGCCACCTTCAGGGTACAGTGGACCTGAACACTCAGATCTCTCTGTGCATCAATTTTCCCCAGGGCTTTTCCATTTACCGTATAGTTCGCTCTTGAATTGGATCTTCCAAAATGCATCACCTTGCATTTGCCTGGATTGAACTCCACCTGCTAGTTCTCCGCCCAAATCTCCAATCTATCTATATTCTGCTGCATTCTCCGACAGTCCACTTCACTATCTGCTACTCCACCAATCTTAGTGTCATCTGCAAACTTGCGAATCAGACCATCTATACCTTCCTCCAGATCATTTATGCATATCACAAACAACTGTGGTCCCAACATGGATCCCTGTGGAACACCACTGGTCACAGTTCTCCATTTTGAGAAACTGCCTTCCACTACAACTCTCTGTTTCCTGTTGCCCAGCCAGTTCTCTATCCATCAAGCGAGTACACCCTGGGCCCCATGCGACTTCACTTTCTCCATCAGCCTACCACGGGGAACCTTATCACACGCCTTACTGAAGTCCATGTATATGACATGCACAGCCCTTCCCTCACCTATCAACTTCGTCACTTCCTCAAAGAATTCTATCAAGTTGGTAAGACATGACCTTCCCTGCACAAAACCATGCTGCCTATCACGAATAAGCCCATTTTCTTCCAAATGTAAATAGATCCTATCCCTCAGTATCTTCTCCAGCAGCTTTCCCACCACTGACATCAGGCTCACTGGTCTATAATTACCTGGATTATCCTTGCTGCACTTCTTAAACAAGGGGACAACATTAGCAACTCTCCAGTCCTCCAGGACCTCACCTGTGCTCAAGGATGCTGCAAAGATATTTGTTAAGACCCCAGCTATTTCCTCTATCGCTTCCCTCCAAAATCTGGGATACATCCCATCCTGACCTGGGGACTTGTCCACCCTAAAGCCTTTTCGAGTACCCAACACTTCCCCCCGCTTTATGCCGACTTGACCTAGAGTAATCAAACATCTATCCCGAACCTCAACATCCGTCATGTCCCTCTCCTCGGTGAATACCGATGCAAAGTACTCTTAAGAATCTCACTCATTTTCTCTGACTCCTCGCGTAACTCTCCTCGTTTGTGCATGAGTGGGCCAACCCTTTCTCTCATTACCCTCTTGCTCCTTATGTACGAATAAAAGGCTTTGGGATCTTCCTCAACCCTATTTGCTCAGGATATTTCATGACCCCCTTTACCCCTTTTAATTCCTCGTTTTATATTGGTCCTACTTTCCCGATATTCTTCCAAAGCTTCGTCTGTTTTCAGTCACCTCGACCTTATGTATTCTTCCTTTTTCCTCTTTGCTAGACTCACAATTTCACCTGTTCATCCATGGTTCCCTAATCTTGCCCTTTTTATCCCTCATTTTCACAGGGACATGTCTGTCCTGCACTCGAATCAACCTCTCTTTAAAAGCATACCACATATCAAATGTGGATTTAACCTCAAACAGCTGCTCCCAATCCACATTCCCCAGCTCCTGCCGAATTTTGCTCTAATTGGCCTTCCCCAATTCAGCACTCTTCCTTTAAGACCACTGTCGCCTTTGTCCATCAGTGTTCTAAAACTTACAGAACTGTGATCCCTATTCCCAAAGTAATCCCCTAAATGAAACCTCAACCACCTGGCCGGGCTCATTCCCCAACACCAGGTCCAGTATGGCCCCTTCCCGAGTTGGACTATTTACATACTGCTCTAGAAAACCCTCCTGGATGTTCCTTACAAATTCTGCTCCATCTGAACCTCTAACACTAAGTGAATCCCAGTCAGTGTTGGGAAAATTAAAATCTCCCATCACCACCACCCTGTTGCTCCTATATCTTTCCATAATCTGTCGACATATTTGTGCCTCTATCTCACGCTCGCTGTTGGGAGGCCTGTAGTACAGCCCCGACATTGTTACCGCACCTGAGATAAAAGGTACTGCAGATGCTGGAGAATCCGAGATAACAAGGTGTGGAGCTGGATGAACACAGCAGGTCAAGCAGCATCATAGGAGCAGGAAACTTGACGTTTCGGGCCTAGACCCTTCTTCAGAAATGGGGGAGGGGAAGAGCGTTCTGAAATAAATAGGGAGAGAGGGGGAGGCGAATAGAAGATGGATAGAGGAGAAGATACTTGGAGAGGAGATAGACCGGTCAAAGAAGCGGGGATGGAGCCAGTAAAGGTGAGTGTTGGTGGGGAGGTAGGGAGGACATCAGTCAGTCCAGGGAGGACGAACAGGTCAACGGGGTGGGATGAGGTTAGTAGATAGGAGATGGGGGTGGGGCTTGAGGTGAGAGGAAAAACAGGTTAGGGAGGTGGAGATGAGCTGGGCTGGTTTTGGGATGCGGTTGGGGGAGGGGAGATTTTGAAGCTTGTGAAATCCACATTGATACCATTGGGCTGCAGGGTTCCCAAGCGGAATATGAGTTGCTGTTCCTGCAGCCTTTGGGTGGCATCATTGTGGCACTGCAGGAGGCCCAGGATGGACATGTCGTCTGCGGAATGGGAGGGGGAATTGAAATTGTTCGCGAGTGGGAGGTGCAGTTGTTTGGAGCGAACCGAGCATAGGTGTTCTACAAAGCGGTCCCCAAGCCTCCACTTGGTTTCCTTCCCATTCCGCAGAACATTTCAACTCCCCCTCCCATTCTGCAGACAGCATGTCCATCCTGGGCCTCCTGCAGTGCCACAATGATGCTACCTGAAGGTTACAGGAACAGCAACTCATATTCCGCTTGGAAACCCTGCAGCCCAATGGTATCAATGTGGATTTCACGAACTTCAAAATCTCCCCTCCCCCTTCCGCATTCCAAAACCAGCCCAGCTCGTCCCCGCCTCCCTAACCTGTTCTTCCTTTCACCTATCCCCTCCTCCCACCTCAAGCCGCACTCCCAGTTCCTACCTACTAACCTCATCCCGCCCCCTTGACCTGTCCATCCTCCCTGCACTGATCTATCTCCTCCCTACCTCCCTACGTACACTGGCTCCATCCCTGCCTCTTTGACCGGTCTGTCTCCTCTCCACCTATCTTCTCCTCTATCCATCTCCTATCTGCCTCCCCCTCTCTCCCTATTTATTTCAGAACCCCCTTCCCCTCCCCCATTTCTGAAGAAGGGTCTAGGCCCGAAACATCAGCTTTCCTGCTCATATGATGCTGCTTGGCCTGCTGTGTTCATCCAGCTCCACACCTTGTCATCTCAGATTCTCCAGCGTCTGCAGTTCCTACTATCTTTGAAAAGTGGGGTGTTGTTCCTTTAGCTTGCACTGAGCTGTGCTGGAACACCGTAGCAAGCAGGAGACAGAGCTGTTGGCTGGGGAACAGGGTGGTGTGTTAAAGTGGCAGCAGTTGGAAGCTCAAGGTCTTTTTTGTGAGCAGTATACAGATGCTCTGTGAAGTGATCACCCAGTCTATGCTTCGTTTCCCCAGTGTAGAGGATACCATATTGTGAGCAGCGAATGCAGGAGCAAGAATTCTGGGAAGTGCAGGTGAAGTGTTGCTTCACCTGGACGGTTTGTTTTGTGCCCTTGGATACTGAGGAAGGAGGTAAATGGGCAGGTGTTACACCTTCGCCAGTTACAGGGGAAGGTGTCGTGGGTCTGTCGGGGTGATGTTGGGACTGAAGAAAGGGTGGACAGGGTGTCCCGGAGGGAATGGTCCCTGTGGACGGTGGACAACGGAGGGGAGGAGAGTATATGTCTCCTAATGACATCTCGCTGGAAGTGGTGTCTGATGATCTTCTGGATGTAGATGCTGGTGCGATCGTAGGTAAGGACAAGGGGACCCCCATCGCTGTTGCAGAAGGGAAGAGTGGGAGTGAGGGCTGAAGTGCAGGAGATGGGTCAGACCTGGTTGAGAGTCCTTTCGACAACAGCGCTAGGGAACCCTTGGTTGTGGAAGAAGGTGGCCATCTTAGAGGCTCCCTTGTCGAAGTTGGCGTCATCGGAACATATTGGATGGACACGAAGGAACTGGGATAATGGAATGGAGTCTTTACAGGAAGCAGGATGCAAGGATGTATAGTCCAGGTAGCTGTGGGAGTCAGTGGGTTTGTAATATGCAAGGATATAAGATCATAGGGTATTTAGAAAAAATCAGAAAGTCCATTTACCAGTTTAATAACAGCAGGGAAGAAACTGTTTTTGGACCTGTTGTGTATCTTCTGTAAGCTTCTGTATCTTTTAAATAAAAACTGAAAGAACTGCAGATGCTGTAAATCAGGAATAAAAACAAAGTTGCTGGCAAAGCTCAGCAAGTCTGGTAGTATCTGTGAAGGAAAAAACAGACTAAACGTTTCGGGTCCGGTGACCCTTCCTCAGCTAACGTGAATTGGCTGTAACGCAGTTGATGAATAGTGGACGCTGTTTGTATCATACCAACTTTCTGCTGTTCAGGTATAGTGATTTTCTGTAGTGATTTCCCTATGACGTGATTTTTGATGGCTATTTTCTATAGCGCAATTTTCTATAGCACGAGGTCACACAAAAACACAACTATCGCGTTATAGAAAAGCTACCTGTATTGGGGCAGAATTGGTTTAGAAGGATTCACCTTGATTGGCTCAACATTTTTCAATTAGAAAATGGCTGCCTCAGTGAAGTCCAAATGAAATAGCTAGGAGTTTTTCAGGAAGCAAGAGGGGCTAACAAAGAAGGTCAAAGCCACTTTACATGTTGACCAGGAAGCAATTCTGAGATTTTGCAAGGCCAGCCCAGTGCCATTTGCCTTGCGAGCAAAAGTAGAGGCGGGAATCAAAAGGCTGGAAGGCAAAGGAATCTTCGAACCAGTACAGTTTGTAGAATGGGCAACAGCGGTCAAACTGATTGTGAAGCTGATGGTAAATGGCTTCTCACAGCTGGATAAATACCCAGACCCTAGCATAGAGAATTTGTACACATACTGGCAGGGCAGTTGTCCTTTACAATACTGGACATGAGCCATGCTAATCTGCAAATTGTGACTGCAGGAGGAATCCCAGAAATACGCTACAATTATTACCCATAAGGGTTTAAACCAATATACAAGACTGACATTTGGGGTATCATCAGCCTTTATGGACAGGACTTTGACATAGTCATAGAACACAAACCCTTTCTGGGCGACTTAAAAATGACAGGGCCATGCCGTCCATACCTTCTGGTCGATTTCAGCATTGGGCCCTTATTCACAGCGTGTACAAGAACAAGCTAGAACACCATCCAGGAAGCCAACTGGCTAATGCAGATACCCAGGGCCACCTCCCACTAGCAGCTACTCCATCGGTGGTGCCTCCCCTGGAACAGTCCGTTCTGGTTTTAAACTTCCTGGACACACTTCCAGTCACTGGGGCACACCACTGCTCACCGAGCTCCAGGCTGAATACTTTGCATCTACTACCACCCTCTGTCTTCTATTGGACAGCCAGTTTTGTATCCAGACAGCCAAATTTCCCTGAGTCCCATGCCTCCTTACTTTCTGAATGAGCCTACCATGTGGAACCTTATCAAATGCTTTGTTAAAATCCATATACACCACATCCAATGCTTTGCCTTCATCAATGTGTTTTGTCACATCCTCAATGAATTCAATAAGGCTTGTGAGGCATGACCTGCCCCTCACAAAGCCATGCTGACTATTTCTGATCAAACTGTGCTTTTCCAAATAATCATAAATACCATCTCTCAGAATCCTCTCCAATAATTTGCCAACCACAGAAGTTAGACTGACAGGTCTGTAATTTCCAGGATTATCCCTATTCCCTTTCTTGAACAAGGGAATAACATTTGCCACCCTCCAAGCATCTGGTACTACTCCAGTGGACAGTGAAGACACAAAGATCATTGCCAAAGAAGCAGCAATCTCTTCCCTTGCGTCCTGTAGAAACCTTGGGTATATCCCGTCTGGCCCGGGGGACTTATCTATCCTCATGTTTTTCAAAATTTCCAGCACATCCTCCTTCCTAACATCAACCCGTTCAAGCATATCTGCCTGTTTCATGCTGTCCTCATAAATGTCAAGGTCCCTCTCACTGGTGAATACTGAAGCAAAGTAGTCATTAAGGATCTCCCCTACCTCCTCCAACTCCAGGCGCAAGTTCTCTCCACTACCTCTAAATGGCCCAACCCTCACTCTGACCATCCTCTTGTTCCTCACATAAGTGTAGAACGCCTTGGGGTTTTCCTTAATCCTAGCCGCCAAGTCTTTTTCATACCCCCTTCTAGCTCTCCATTCTACAGTTCCTTCCTGGCCACCTTGTAACCATCTAGATCCCTGCCCAATGCTTGCTTCCTCAACTTTAAGTAAGCTTCCTTCTTCCTCCTGACTAGGTGTTCCATATGTCTTGTCAACCAAGGTTCCTTCACCTTACCATCCCTCCCTCGCCTCAGTGGGACAAACCTATCCAGTACTTGTAGCAACTGCTCCCTGAACAACCTCCACGTTTCTGGCGTGCATTTCCCTGAGAACATCTGTTCCCACTTTATGCTCCGAAGTTCCTGCCTAATAGCATTGTAATTCCCCCTCCTCCAATTAAATACTTTCCCGTACCGTCTGCTCCTATCCCTCTCCATGACTATGGGAATAGTCGGAGACAGAGATTTGTAGTGGAAGAGAGTTGCTCAAAGTGGAGAACTGTGACCAGTGGTGTTCCACAGGGATCCGTGTTGGGACCACTGTTGTTTGTGATATACATAAATGATCTGGAGGAAGGTATAGATGGTCTGATTAGCAGGTTTGCAGATGACAATAAGATTGGTGGAGTAACAGATAGTGAAGGGGACTGTCGGAGAATGCAGCAGAATATAGATAGTTTGAAGAGTTGGGTGGAGAAATGGCAGATGGCGTTTAATCCAGGCAAATGTGAGGTGATGCATTTTGGAAGATCCGATTCAAGAGCGAACTATACGGTAAATGGAAAAGTCCTGGGGAAAATTGATGCACAGAGAGATCTGAGTGTTCAGGTCCATTGCACCCTGAAGGTGGCAACGCAGGTCGGTAGAGTGGTCAAGAAGGCATACGGCACGCTTTCATTCTTTGGGCGGGGCCTTGAGTGTAAGAGTTGGCAGGTCATGTTACAGTTTTATAGGACTTTGGTTTCACCACGTTTGGAATACTGTGTACAGTTCTGGTCACCACATTACCAAAAGAATGTGGATGCTTTGGAGAGGGTGCAGAGGAGGTTCACCAGGATGCTGCCTGGTATGGAGGGCGCTAGCTATGAAGAGAGGTTGGGTAGATTAGGATTATTTACATTAGAAAGACAGAGGTTGAGGGGGGACATGATTGAGGCCTACAAAATCATGAGAGGTATAGACAGGGTGGATAGCAAGAAGTTTTTTCCCAGAGTGTGGTCTCAATTACTAGGGGTCACGATTTCAAGGTGAGAGAGGAAAGGTTTAAGGGAGATATGTGTGGAAAGTTCTTTACACAGAGGGTGGTGGGTGCCTGGAACATGTTGCCAGTGGAGGTGGTAGAGGCGAGCACGATCGCGTCATTTAAGATGTATCTCGACAGATACATGAATGAGCAGGGAGCAGATGGATACAGATCCTTGGAAAATAGTTGACAGGTTTAGATCGAGGATTTGGATTGGCACAGGCTTGGAGGGCCGAAGGGCCTGTTCCTGTGCTGTAACTTTCTTTGTTCTTTGTTCTTTGAAATGCTCTCCCACCGAGAGATCTGACACCTGGCCTGGTTCGTTGCCAAGCACCAAAACCAATATGGCCTCTCCTCTAGTTGGCCTGTCTACATATTGAGTAAGGAATCCTTCCTGGACACACCTGATAAAATCTGCTACATCCAAACTATTTGCAGTTAGGAGGTTCCGGTCGAAATTCGGGAAGTTGAAGTCGCCCATGACAACAACCCCATTACTTCTGCACCTTTCCAAAATCTGTCTACCAATCTGTTCCTCAGTGTCTCTGTTGCTATTGGGGGGTGGTCAAAAGAAAACTCCCAATAAAATGACTGCTCCTCTCCTGTTTCTGACTTCCATCCATACTGACTCAGTAGACAAACCCTCCTCTACGACCTCCCTTTCTGCAGCTGTGATACCATCCCTGATTCGCAATGCCACTCCTCCACCTCTTTTACCTCCCTCCCTATTTCTATTGAAACATCTATGCCCCGGAACATCCAACACCATTCCTGCCCCTGTGTTATCCAAGTCTCCGTAATGGCCACAACATCACAGCTCCAAGTACTGATCCATATACTGTGAGTTCGTCACCCTTATTCCTGACACTTGTTGTGTTAAAATATATACACTTCAACCCATCGCACTGACTGCAACTTTGCCCTATCAACTGCTTATCCTTCCTCGCAGACTCTCTGCTTGCTGTATCTGCCTGTACACCGGCTACCCCATTCTCTGATCTGTGGCTCTGGTTCCCATACCCCTGCCAAACTAGTTTATACCCTCCTGAAGAGCTCCATCAAACCTCCCACCCAGGATATTGGTGCCCCTTCAGTTCAGGTGCAACCTGTCCTTTTTGTACAGGTCCCACCTTCCCCAGAAGGTATCCCAATGATCCACGTATCTGAAGCCCTCCCTCCTACACCAGCTCTGTAGCCATGTGTTCGGCTGCACTTGCTCTGTATTCCTAGCCTCACTAGCCTGTGGCACTGGTAGTAATCCTAAAATTACTATTCCGCTCGTCCTGCCTTTTAGCTTCCAACCTAACTCCCTATATTCACTTTTCAGGTACTCATTCCTTTTCCTAGTTATGTCATTGGTACCGATGTGTACCACGACTTCTGGCTGCTCACCCTCCCCCTTAAGAATCCTGAAGACTCGATCCGAGACATCCCTGACCCTGGCACCTGGGAGGCAAGATACCATCCGGGAGTCTCGTTGGGTACCACAGAATCTCCTGTCTGTTCCCCTAACCATTGAATCTCCTATCACTATCGGTCTCCTATTCTCCCCCATTCCCTACTGAGGGACAGAGCCAGGCTCAGTTTCAGAGACCTGGCTGCTATGGCTTTCCCCTGGTTGGTCATCCCTCCCAGCAGTATCCAAAGCGGTATACTTATTATTGAGGGGAACAGCCATAGGGGATCCCCGCACTGTCTCTCTATTCCCTTTCCTTCTCCTGGCTGTCACTCAGCTACCTTTATCCTGTAATTTGGGTGTGACTACCTTCCTATAACTCCTCTCTCTCACCTCCTCAGCCTCCCGAATGATCCGGGGTTCATCCAGCACCAGTTCCAGTTCCCTAACACTGTCTGTGAGGAGCTGGAGTTGGGTGCACTTCTCGCAGGTGAAGTCAGAAGGGACACTAATAGTGACCCTTACCTCCCACATCCTACAAGAGGAGCATGCGACTGCCCTTGCTTCCATTCCCTCTACTCGAGATTGCCAAGATATAAAGAGAATGAAAAAAAAGCTCACCTTACTGACCCTCCAGACAGAATCTTTTTTACTAGTTAGAGGAGGAGGATGTGCGGGAGAGACTACATGTGTAGTGTTTTGGGTTTAGATACTGCCCGAATATATTAGTTCACTTATCCACAGTCCCCGTGTCTGCGTTTCCGCCTACTGAGCCTTCACTCTGCCTATTCATGAGGCAAATTTTTATACAGAAACCATACCTTCCCGGCTGCCCCTCGGCTCGCGCTCTCACAACTCCCGAATGAGAGGCCATTGTCTCACGAGGCAAGTTCAGTGTAAAAAACGTGTCCTACTGAAACTGAAACAGCTGGTGGTAATGGGGGAAACAGAAGGGCTACTACAAACGGCATTGAAACCTATCTGGACCTGGTGAGTCCAGATCACCATAAAGGACGGCATATTACTCTGGGACCAAGAGTAATTGTCCCAAGTGAAGATCACCACCGGATACTGGCTGAACTCCTCCAGGGTCATTCAGTGGTTTCCAAAACGAAGAGGTTGCAAGTAGTTATGTCTGGTGGCCAGGATTGGATGCCAACATAGCTGCATTGGGTGGGGCAGTGCCCAGAGAGCCAGTAAGGACCAAATGAGCTCAATGTTACTGGTCATTGTGAATGTCCAGTCAGAGTGGTTGGTAGTACGTAGAGTTCATTCCACAGACTCAGGGATGACAATTGAAAAGCTAGTCATTGTCATGTGACACTGACCCGCCAATCCGGACACTTGCTTACCTGGGACCACGTAACATCAGTACCAGTTGCTGTGGAGATTTTCTTGGCCCCGAACTCATCAGCTTCTGGTCACGGTGCCCCTTCCCCCCCAGCAGCTTCCAGTCACAGTGCCCCTCCTTCCTCCCCCCCACTGCCCCAGCAGCTTCCGGTCACTGTGCCCCTCCCCCCAAAGCAGCTTCCGGTCACTGTGCCCACTGTGCCCCCCCCCCCC
>JAHRHZ010000227.1:483868-511113 GCA_024137785.1 Ginglymostoma cirratum
AACGTGCCCCCCCCCCTCCCCAGCAGCTTCCGGTCACTGTGCCCCTCTCCGCAAAGCAGCTTCCGGTCACTGTGCCCACCACGCTCCCCCTCAACCCCAGCAGCTTCTGGTCACTGTGCCCCTCCCTCCCACAGCAGCTTCCGGTCACAGTGCCCCTCCCCCCAACAGCAGCTTCCGGTCACTGTGCTCCTCCTACTCGAGGAATTTTCCGGTCTTTGCTGCTCTCCCCCTACCTCAGGACTGAAGAATGGTCCCGACCCAAAACGTCAAAACGACTCAACCCAAACGGAGGAATATCGGGAGAGTAGGACCAATCTTAAACGAGGAATCAAGCGGGCTAAAAGGGGTCATGAAATAACTTTAGCCAACAGAATTAAGGAGAATCCCAAGGCCTTTTAGTCATATATAAGAAGCAGGAGGATAACTAGAGAAAGGGTTGGTCCACTAAAGGATAAGGAAGGAAGGTTTTGTGTCAAACCTGAGAAAATGGGTGAGATTCTCAATGATTACTTTGCATCAGTGTTCACTGAGGAGAGGGACATGATGAATGTTGAGATTAGAGATAGAAGTTTGTTTACTCTGGATCACGTTGACATAAGGAGGGAAGATGTGTTGGGTAGGGTAAAGGATATTAAGGTGGACAAATCCCCAGGACCGGATGGGATCGATCCCAGGATGCTGAGGGAGGCGAGAGAGGAAATAGCTGGGGCCCTGACAGATATCTTTGTAGCATCCTTAAACACAGGTGAAGTGCCGAGGACTGGAGAGTTGCTAATGTTGTCCCCCTGTACAAGAAGGGTAGTAGGGATATTCCAGGTAACTACAGACCAGTAAGCCTGACGTCAGTGGTGGGAAAGTTGCTGGAGAAGGTACTGAGGGATAGAATCTATTTCTATTTGGAAAAGAATGGGCTTATCAGTGATAGGCAACATGGTTTTGTGCAGGGGAGATCATGCCTTACTAAATTAATAGAGTTCTTTGAGGAAGTGACCAAGTTGATAGATGAAGGAAGGGCTGTAGATGTCATCTACATGGACTTTAGTAAGGCGTTTGATAAGGTTCCCCATCGTAAACTAATGGAGAAAGTGAAGTCACATGGTGTGCAGGGTGTTCTAGCTCGGTGGATAAAGAACTGGTTGAGCAACAGGAGACAGTAGTAGTTGAAGGAAGTTTCTCGAAATGGAGAAAGGTGACCAGTGGTGTTCCACAGGGATCAGTGCTGGGGCCACTGTTGTTTGTGATATGCATGAATGATCTGGAAGAGGGCATAAGTGGTCTGATCAGTAAGTTTGCAGATGACACGAAGATTGGGGGAGTAGCAGAAAGCATAGGGGATTGTCAAAGAATACAGGAGAATATAGATAGACTGGAGAGTTGGGCGGAGAAGTGGCAGATGGAGTTCAATCCGGGCAAGTGTGAGGTGATGCATTTTGGGAGGTCTAATTCTAGAGCGAACTATACTGTAAACGGAAGAGCCTTGGGAAAAGTTGATGAGCAGAGCGATCTGGGAGTTCAGGTCCATTGTACCCTGAAGGTGGCTGCACAGGTGGATAGAGTGGTCAAGAAGGCATATGGTCTGCTTGCCTTCATCGGACGGGGTATTGAGTATAAGAGCTGGCAGGTCATGTTAAAATTGTACAAGACTTTGGTTCGGCCGCATTTAGAATACTGTGTACAGTTCTGGTCACCACATTACCAAAAGGATGTGGAAGCTTTGGAGAGGGTACAGAGAAGGTTTACGAGGATGTTGCCTGGTATGGAAGGTGCTAGCTATGAAGAGAGGTTGAGTAGGTTAGGATTGTTTTCATTAGAAAAAAGGAGATTGAGGGGGGACCTGATTGAGGTCTTCAAAATCATGAAGGGTATAGACAGGGTTGATAGAGATAAGCTTTTTCCCAGGGTGAGGGATTCAATAACGAGGGGTCACGCGTTCAAGGTGAGAGGAGAAAAGTTTAAGGGGGATACACGCGGAAAGTACTTTACACAGAGGGTGGTAGGTGCCTGGAACGCGTTGCCAGCAGAGGTAGTAGAGGCAGGCACGGTAGATTCATTTAAGGTGCGTCTGGACAGATGCATGAGTAGGTGGGGAGCAGAGCGATACAGATCCTTAGGAATTGGGCGATAGGTTTAGACAGTGGATTTGGATCGGCACAGGCTTGGAGGGCTGAAGGGCCTGTTCCTGGGCTGTAAGTTTTCTTTGTTCTTTGTTCTTTGTCAACTTTCCTGCTCCTTGGATGCTGTCTGACTGGCTGTGTTCCTCCAGCTCCACACTGTGATGACTTCATATAGACAGGGATGCTTTTCTCAGGATCTTAGATTTTTTATTGTCACGCGTACTCAGTACAGAAGTACAGGAGTACCATGAAAAGTGTACAATGTCACCACGCAAGACACCATCTTAGGTATAAAGTAATGAGGAACAAAATTAAAAAGTTAAGCATTACTGCATAGAATAAGTAGAAAAATATATCATTAAGGTAATAGTTCAGATTGAAGTCTTTCTTAATTTAAGCTAGGAAAATAAAGGAATAAGTTAAAAGCTCAAGAGTTTTTGAAGAGTCCTTGCTTATCTAGCTGTCTGCGAGATCATCGCTGTCTGTTCTTGATGCCACTACCACAGATGTCGTTGGAGTTCCCTTACCAATCAAACTTCCCTCGTTGGGCCGCAATACCATCGTCTCACAATTGACTAATTGTAAAGTGCCTCAGGAAAGTGCCCGGGAAAGATTACACACTGAGTCGGGACTCTACCATGAGCTGCTGAGAGACCAGGACAAGAGCCATCAAAAGACCAGGCTGAGACCCACCAAGAGACTAGAGCAACATACCACTGAGAGACCAGGCTAAGACATGTGAGACTATGCTAAGACCTGCCATAAGCCTTAGAGAGACCAGGCCGAGATCCGCTGAGAGACCGGGCTGTGACCCGCCCCAAGTTGAGACCCATTATGAGCCGCCATGGGACCACACTGAAAGCCACAGACAGACCAGGCCAAGAACCACTGAGAAATCAGGCTGAGACCCGCCAAGAGATCGAGCCAACATACCAGCAAGACACTAGGCCAAGACCTGCCACGAGTCACCGAGAGACCAGGCTGAAAGCTGCCAAGAGACCAGCCAACATTCTGCTGAGAGACCAGGCCAAGATCTCCTGAGAGTCCAGGCCAAGGCCCACTGAGAGACCAGGCCACGACCCACTGAGTGACCAAGACCCACTGAGAGACCAGGCTGAGAACCGCCAAGAGACCAGGCCAAGACCCATTGAGAGACAAGACTAAGACCCACTGCAAGACCAGGCTGAGAACCGCCAAGAGACCAGGCCGAGACCCACTGAGAGACCAGGCCAAGACCCACAGAGAGACAAGGCCAAGACCTACTGAGGGACCAGACCGAGGCCCACTGAGAGACCAGGCCAAGACCCACAGAGAGACAAGGCCAAGACCTACTGAGGGACCAGACCGAGGCCCACTGAGAGACAAGGCCAAGACCTGCCACAGGCCACCAAGACACCAGGCTGAGGGCCATGGAGCATCTGAGCCAAGACCCACTGAGATTTCGGGCCAAAATACTACCATGAGCCGCCAAAAGATCAGTCTAATACACCACCATGTGGGAGGTGAGAAAAGACCAAGAGATAAAATTTAAAAAATGGAAAAGAAAGAAAGAGGGAAATGAGAAATAAACAGATAGAATGGAGGAGCTTCAGCTGGACTGTCCTAATCAGCCACCATCTTGAAAGCAGGATTTTAAACAAGTTGATAACTGGAGAGAGCAAAACCAGACAACCCAGCCTGCAGATTTCAAAGCACCACTGCCTCCAACCCAAAAAACCAGTCAAAGACATTTCACTCTTTGATTTCTCTTTTTCAACATTCTCTGTGGTTGGCTGGCTCCCTGGATTGGCCAATTCAACATCCAATCAGCTGCCAGTTGCTGAGAATACTGACATCTTTGTGCAGGTTTGTCTGCAGTATTCTTAACCTGCATTATCTTACCAGGCCAGTTCCTAACAGTAAGCATCAGTCCTTTGCTCTTTCCTTATTTAGTTAAAAATGCTGCTGTTCAAATTCTCAGTCTGTCATCCACACAGGTTGATTCTCAACACTCAGTACAGTATAAGTGCAGAGTATTTATTTCTTTTCCAGACATGCTTCCCCTTGGGTAGAAACTAGTAATCTTTCCCCAATCTGTGAGTCGAGCTACTCTTGATCTCCATCAGAAAATGCAGAAACACACACCCAACAGTCACTATACTTGCAGCATTAGTATGAAAGGGCAATGGGATTGAGAAACAAACATGGGGAGCCAGCAATGTCCATGAACAAATGACAAAGATTTTTGCCTATACATATTTCACCTTTACTGCACAAATGATATGTATTGTTTTGTTCCCTGTGCAGCGGAGCCAACCAGATGACATCAGCATTTCGGTGGTGTTAGATGGAGCAGAAGTAATACTGGATCTCAAAAAAAATATGTGAGTAGATCTTGGTTTGTATCAGAATCGATATGAAGCAATCACCCACATTTTGGCTCTATGTCACTCTGACCAACAAATGAATGGTAGGTGAGAATTTTCTATTGAAGACCGGAGGGTGGCAAATGTCATTCCCTTGTTCAAGAAATGGAATAGGAATAATCCTGGCAATTACAGACCTGTCAGTCTTACTTCTGTGGTGGGCAAATTATTGGTGAGGATTCTGAGAGAAAGTATTTATGATTATTTGGAAAATCACAGTTTGACTAGAAATAGTCAGCATGGCTTTGTGAGGGGCAGGTCATGCCTCACAAGCCTTATTGAATTCTTTGTGGATGTGACAAAACACATTGATGAAGGTAGAGCAGTGGATGTGGTGTATATGGATTTTAGCAAGGCATTTGAGAAGGTTCCACATGGTAGGCTCATTCAGAAAGTAAGGAGGCATGGGACTCAGGGAAATTTGATTGTCTGGATACAAACCTGGCTGTCCAATAGAAGACAGAGGGTGATAGTAGATGGAAAGTATTCAGCCTGGAGCTCGGTGACCAGTGGTGTTCCGCAGGGATCTGTTCTGGGTCCTCTGCTCTTCGTGATGTTTAGAAATGACTTGGATGAGGAAATGGAAGGGTGGGTTAGTAAGTTTGCCGATGACATGAAGGTTGGTGGAGTTGTGGATAGTGTGGAGGACTGTTGTAGGTTGCAACGGGACATTGACAGGATGCAGAGCTGAACAAAGAAGTGGCGGATGGAATTCAACCCAAAAACGTGTGAAGTGATTCATTTTGTAAGGTCGAATTTGAATGAAGAATACAGGATTAATGGTAGGATTCTCGGCAGTGTGGAGGAACAGAGGGATCTTGGTGTTCACGTCCAAAGATCCTTCAAAGTTGCTACTCAAGTTAATAGGGTTTAAAGAAGGTGTGTGGTGTGTTGGCTTTCATTGGCAGGGGAATTGAGCTTAAGAGCCACAAGGTTATGCTGCAGCTCTATAAAACTCTGGTTAGACCACACTTGGAATATTGTATTCAGTTCTGGTCACCTCATTATAGGAAAGATGTGGAAGCTTTAGAGAGGATGCAGAGGAGATTTACCAGGATGCTGCCTGGACTGGAGGGCAGGTCTTATGAGGAAAGGTTGGGGGAGCTCGGGCTTTTCTCTTTGGAGCGAAGAAGGATGAGAGGTGACTTGATAGAGGTGTACAAGATGATGAGAGGCATAGAGTGGATAGCCAGAGACTTTAATCAGGGTGGAAATGACTATTACGAGGGAGCATAATTTTAAGGAGTTTGGAAGAAGGTATAGGGGAGATGTCAGACGTTGGAATGCGCTGCAGGCAGTGGTAGTGGAGTCAGATACTTTAGAGATTTTTAAGCGACTCTTGGTTAGGCACATGGAGGATAGTAAAATGTAGGGTACACAGGGTAGACTGATCTTAGTAGGATAATAAGTCGGCACAACATTGTGGGCAGAAGGGCCTGTACAGTGCTGTACTGTTCTATGTTCTATCTTAAATGGATTTATATCCTGCTCAAAATGTTGATAGTAGAAAACACTTCACTCTGTATCTAATCTGTGCTGGTGTTATATACTCTGGAAATGCTTGGAAAGACACTGTAACCTGGGATTCAGGGGTATGGGCCAAAGGCAAGTATATGGAGCTCAGCCACAGATCAGCTATGATCTCATTGAATGGCAGAACAGGCTTGAGGGGCTGAATGGCCTACTTCTGTTTTTATGTTCTTACCTTGTGAGGGCATGATGGGGTAATGTAATCCAGAATCAGAGCAAGAAAGAGTTGAATTGTAGGTACACTGCACATTGTTGACTTAAATCTCCGGTGGAAGAGAGTGCTCCCTGAGAACCTGGATGAATAGGCCCGAGTCTGGAACATCCTGCTCTGCCTGTTCTGTCTCTGTACAGCAGTCCCTCATTAAACACTATACTCTGTGTCAGGCTGGAGAGAGACTACATCTTTCATAAAATCGTCTTAGTTCTTTTGTTCACACAGTGGGAAACTCCTCTCTCATCCCTGCCAGAATGCAGCAATAGACTCTTCCAGATCTCACCAGAACTCCACCAAGAAAACACAATAGTACTTCCACAAACTTTCCAAAACAAAATCACCTCAGCTGCAAGTTTTCCTTACTAATTCGTGGGATGTGGGTGTCACTGACTGGGTCAGCATTTATTGCCTGTCCCTAGTTGCCCTTAAGAAGGTGGAAGTGAGCTGCCTTCTTGAACTGCTGCAGTCCATGTGGTGTAGGTTGACCCACAATTTTCTTAGGGAGGGAATTCCAGGATTTTAACCCAGTGACAGTGAAGGAACGGCGATATATTTCCAAGTCAGGATGGTGAGTGACTTGGAGGGGAACTTGCAGGCCCTGGTGTCCCCATGTATCTGCTGCCCTTGTCCTTTTGGATGGAAGTAGTTGTGGGTTTGGAAAGTGCTGTCTAAGGATCTTGACGGTCCTTTCAAGAAATAAAACTAATCACTGGGAACAGCTGTTGGAAGTGACTGACTGGACATACGTGTTCCTAATGAGCAGAATCTACATCAAATCAGTCTTACAGGCTGTTTTATATGACAGTCTGCTCAGTCTACATTGTTAGAATCATAGAGTCATACAGTACAGAACAGGCCGTTTGGGTCACCAAGTCTGCAATACTGGAACTACACTGAATCTACACCAGTCCCACATTCCTCACAAGGCTCTTGACCTTGAATGTGTTTTGACACTCCAAGTGCTTATCCAAGTACTTTTTGAAGATTGAGACATCTTTAGCCTCAACCACCCTCCGAGGCAGTGTATTTCAGACTCTACCACTCTCTGGGTGAAAAACCCTTTCGATAAATCTCCTCTAAACCTCCTACCTTTCACTTTAAAATTACGTCCCCTAGTTGTTTTTTTCAGATTAGGTGGAACAGCTGTTTCCAATTCCCCCTGTCCTTGCCCCTCATAATCTTACACACCTCTATCAGGTGCCCCCCTTAAACCTCTCTGCTCCAGCTTATCCAGCTTCTCTTCATAACTTTTACCTTCTTTATAAGTTTCCCATATGGGACCTTGTCAAAGCCTTGCTGAAACCCACATAAACGACATCAAGACACTGGATCACCTCCCCAAAAAATTCAGTCAAATTTGTTAGGCATTACCTTCCTCTGAGAAAACCATGCTGACGATTTCTGGTCAAACCTCGCCACCGTCGTAATTTTCTCCTTCAGAATTTTCTCCAGTAGTTTCTCTACCACTGATGTGAGACTCACTGGTTGAAAGTTTCCTAACCAACCTTCTTGTAAAGTGAAACCACATTAGCTATCCTCCAGTTCTCTTGCACCTCCCTGTGGCCAGACCGGAATTGAAGGCTTGGGTCAGAGCCCCTGTGATTTTCTCCCTCATCTCCCTCAGCAGCCTGGGATACAAGTCATCCTTTTGGGAAATGTGGACATATATTCCAACATGAAGACATTTTTCTGATTTCATAGTTTAATAGCCAGTATAAATTGTCTTCACCAAAAAATAAACTGAAGAGGTTATCGTCAGTAGACTTGTTTGGAGAATCCCTGGTTGCAAACAGGAAAAAAGTCTAATCCTTTCTCCTAATGCTTTGGATACTCACGACAAAAGGCTGTGATCATAGTTTTGAGCAGCCTGGTGATCCCTTTCCAAAGCACCTTGGATCCCTAGATGGTATGCAGTCAATTTTAGTTGTTAATTCCCAAACTACTGATGACACCCTTTTGACCTAAAATTTGGTCTGTGATCAGACTGTACTTCCATTGGTATATGATAATCAGTGAAAAGTTTGTAAAGAAACTCAGCAGGTCTGGCAGCAGGATCTCTGATGAAGGATCACCAGACTTGAAATGGTGACTCTGCTTTCTTCCCACAAATGCTGCTTTGATTTTTGAGGCATTTCTGCTTTTGTTTCAGATTTCCAGAATCCTCTGTTCTTTAACAAAAATAGAATACTGAGGAGATGTCACCAGACCCAAAACATTAACTCTGATTTTTTCTTCATAGATGCTGCCAGACAATAAAACATAGAACACAGAGCAGTACTGCACAGTACAGGCCCTTCAGCACACAATGTTGTGCAGGCCTATTATCCCACTAAGATCAATCTACTCTACACACCCTACATTTTACTATCCTCAATGTGCCTATCCAAAAGTAGTTTAAAAGTCTCTAAAGTATCTGACTCCACTACCACTTACTGTAGCACATTCCACATGCTCAGGACTCTCTGTGTGAAGAACCTACCTCTGACTTCTCCCCTGTACCTTCCTCAAATCACCTTAAAATTATGACCCCTCGTAGTAGTCATTTCTGCCCTGGAAAAAAAGTCTCTGGGTATCCATTCTATCTAAGCCTCATCACCTTGTACACCTCTATCAAGTCACCTCTCATCCTTCTTTGCTCCAATGAAAAAAGCCCTAGCTCCCTCAACCTTTCCTCATAAGACCTGCCCTCCAGTCCAGGCAGCATCCTGGTAGATCTCCTCTGCACCATCGTTAAAGCTTCCACATCTTTCCTGCAATGAGGTGACCAGAACTGAACACAATATTGCAAGTGTGGTCTAACCAAAGTTGTATAGAGCTGCAGCATAACTTCGCAGCTCTTAAACTCAATTCCCCTGCCAACGAAAGCCAACACACCATGCGCCTTCTTTACAACCCTATCAACTTGTGTCCCAACTTTGAAGGATCTATGGACATGGACCCCAACATCCCTCTGTTCCTCCACACTGCCAAGAATCCCGCCATTAACCCTGTATTCTGCATTCAAATTCGACCTTCCAAAATGAATCACTTCACACTTTTCTGGGTTGAAATCCATCTGCCACTTCTTTGCCCAGCTGTTAATGTCCCTTTGCAATATACAACAGTCCTCCATACTGTCCACACTATCCACCAACTTTCATACCATCAGCAAACTTACTAACCCACCCTTCCACTTCCTCATCCAAGTCATTTATAAAGATCACAATGAGCAGAGGTCCCAGAACAGATCCCTGCGGAACACCACTGGTCACCGACCTGCAGGCTGAATACTTTCCATCTACTACCACCCTCTGTAGTAGTTTTGTGTCCAGACAGCCAAATTTCCCTGAGTCCCATGCCTCCTTACTTTCTGAATGAGCCTACCATGTGGAACCTTCTCAAATGCCTTGCTCAAATCCATAGACACCACATCCACTGCTCTACCTTCATCAATATGCCTTGTCACATACTCAAAGACTTCAATAAGGCTTGTGAGGGATTACCTGCCCCTCACAAAGTCATGCTGACTATTTCTAATCAAACTGTGCTTTTCTAAATAATCATAAATACCATCTCTCAGAATCCTCTCCAATAATTTGCCCACCACAGAAGTTAGACTGACTGGTCTGTAATTTCCAGGATTATCCCTATTCCCTTTCTTGAACAAGGGAATAACATTTGCCACCCTCTAATCATCTGGTACGACTCCAGTGGACAGTGAGGATGCAAAGATCATCGCCAAAGGGGCAGCAATCTCTTCCCTTGCTTCCCGTAGAAACCTTGGATACATCCCATCTGGCCCAGGGGACTTATCTGTCCTGATGTTTTTCAAAATTTCTAGCACATACTCCTTCCTAACATCAACCTGTTCGAGCAGCTAAGCCTGATTCATGCTGTCCTTACAAACATCAAGGTCCCTCTCACTGGTGAATATTGAAGCAAAGCATTCATAACGACCTCCCCTACCTTCTCAAAGACCTGCTGAGCTTTTCCAGCTACTTCTGTTTCTGTTCCTGATTTAAAACGCACACAGTTCTTTCGGTTTTTATCCTCTGTTCTTTATTTTGTTTCAGTGAAAGACTCATTTTTTTCCCACCGCATTCTTAGCTTTGATTTTCCTGAAGGGACTAGCTTCTGGAAATTGGGTAATCATATCTGTAATGGTAAGGGTATTCATTTCCAAGTTTTGTTTTAGATAATCGTCCTATACAATCCACTAATACATGACTGAATGGTCCCTCAAAAATTGATAGAGGAATCAAGGGTGCTGGTTTAATCACGCATTAAGGTTTACCTATAACTTGACAAGTATGACATGTTTTCCACCGCATGCAATTTCAGCCGGGTAAAATACCTGTTTCTAGATTCCTGATTTTCCGAATCCCCTTGTGTCCTCTCATGGGAATCTCATGTGTTACTCACAATTTCTCTCTGTGACAACTTGGTACTCTCATTATCTGATGTACAACCAACCATTCTTCATCTGCGAGCTTCCAAAGGATCCTATACTTCCAAGCCACATAATCATATATTGGTTTATTTGTTCACCTTTTTCTTATTGAAACTAAGCTGCTGCTCACAGTCCAAAGGCCACCTTCAACCTGCAGCTACAGTTCCCAGCTCCAAACTAAAAACTGTTAAAAGCAAAGAAAAATCAGTGAGTATTCTAGGACTGTCCAGCAATGGCTTGATTAAGTGTTACTTTGCTTGTTACAGTCACTTTGCTGTTGAATTTCTCTCTTAATAAAGGATAGCATCCCATCCCATCTGCTCACGTGCTGTAGCTGCATACTAACCTTTTGTGACTCATGCACCAGAATATCGAAATTTCCATGCACCTCAGAATTCTGCCATTGGTCTCCATTTTGACAATATTCAATTTTACTTTGTTCTCCCTGGCAAAATGAATTGTACATTTTCCCACTTTATACTTCATCTCCTAGATGTTCACCCACACAGTCAACCTATTTATGTCCATCTGCAACATCTTCATGTTGTTTCAAAAAAAATTACAGCACAGGAACAGGCCCTTCGGCCCTCCAAGCTGGCGGTGATCCAGATCCTCTATCTAAACCTGTAGCCTATTTTCCAAGGATCTGTATCCCTCTGCACCCTGCACATTCATGTATCTGTCTAGATACATCTTAAATGATGCTATCGTGTCCGACTCTACCACCTCTGCTGGCAACGCGTTCCAGGCACCCACCACCCTCTGCATAAAGAACTTTCCACGCATATCTCCCTTAAACTTTTCCCCTCTCACCTTGAAATCGTGCCCCCTAGTAATTGAGTCCCCAACTCTGGGAAAAAGCTTCTTGCTATCCACCCTGTCTATAGCTCTTATGATTTTGTAGACCTCAATCAGGTTCCCCCCTCAATCTCCGTCTTTCTAATGTAAATAATCCTAACCTACTCAACCTCTCTTCATAGCTAGCGTCCTCCATACCAGGCAACATCCAGGTGAACCTCCTCTGCACCGTCTCCAAAGCAGCCACATCCTTTTGGTAATGTGGTGACCAGAACTGTACGCAGTATTCCAAATGTGGTCGAACTAAAGTCCTATACAACTGTAACATGACCTGCCAACTCTTGTACTCAATACCCTGTCCGATGAATGAAAGCATGCCGTATGCCTTCTTGACCACTGTATTGACCTGCGTTGCCACCTTCAGGGTACAATGAACCTGAACACCCAGATCTCTCTGTGTATCAATTTTCCCCAGGACTTTTCCATTTACCACATAGTTCGCTCTTGAATTGGATCTTCCAAAATGCATCACCTCGCATTTGCCTGGATTGAACTCCATCTGCTATTTCTCTGCCTAACTCTCTAATCTATCTATATTCTGCTGCATTCTCCGACAGTCCCGCAGTCCAACAGTTTCACAGCATAATTTCTGACATATCTCGGTGTTGTATTTGAATTTTGTGACTTGCCTCTCACCCCATTGTCTAACTCCTTGTGGTGAATTGTAAAAAGTTGTGACCACAGAACATCTCTCTGCAGAACTCAGTTTGTCACATCCTACTGTTCAGAAAAGAAAACATTTTTGCATCCAGTCTAATTTCTACCAGCCAGTCAATCTTCGACCCATGTTAAAATATTACCTCTGACACCATGAGCTTTAGCTTTCTGGATTAAGAATGTAAGAACTCGGATCAGGAGTAGGCCGCTCAACTCCTCAAGCCTGCTCACCATTTAATACCATTGTGGTTGATCTCATCTCGGCCTCATATATTTTTAGAAGGCTTCTGAATCCTCTTGCTTCCCATTAAGCTTCACCACATTGCATGCTTTTTCTTTAGCTTTTATGCTGACTTGACGTCCATGATGTCCTCAAACTCCCTTCAGAATGTTTCTTCTTCGTTGGGATGAATTTTGCTGTGTCTCCTGAATTACCTCCAGAAATTGATGCCCTTGCTGCTCCACTGTCTTTCCTGCTCGTGACCCCTCTGATCAACTCTGGGAAGCTCCTCCCTCATGTCTTTAGAGTAGCCTTTACTCAATTGTAATACCGTTCCATCTGCTTCTCCCTCAAACTGCAGGTCCTGCATTGAATAAGCCCTTTCTCATAGTTGTCCCCTTATCTGCTGTACCTGAAGTTAGAATCCTTAACCTTTCCATAGTCTCTATCCTATTACTTGTTCTGGAAACTTTAATAACTTCTAATGAGCCCTCCCCCACTTTAACTTTTTCTTAAATTTTCCATGCAATTGACTCCACCTCCCATCATTTAGTTTGAAGCCCTATCCACAGCCCTAGTTATGAGATTCGCCAGGACTCTGGTCCCAATCCTCAGTGCTGGTGCTAATGTCCCAGGAATTCAAACCCATTTCTCCCACATCAATCTTTCAGCCATATGTTTATCTTCTTGACCCTGTGCTAATTTGCTCATGGCTTAGGTATTAATCCAGAGATTATTAACTTGTTGATTCTGCTTTTTAGTTTAACACCTAGCTGCTCATATTCTCTCAGCAGAAACTCTTTCCTCTTTATATACTGATCGGCAGATCACTTTATTGTGTGAGTTTTGGCCCCCATATCTCAGGAAGGATGTACTGGCCCTGGAGAGAGTTCAGAGGAGGTTCATGAGAATGGTCCCAGGAATGAAGAGCTTAACACACGAGGAACATTTGAGGACTCTGGGGCTATACTCATTGGAGTTGAGAAGGACGAGTTGGGATCTAATTGAAACTTACAGAATATTGAATGGCCTGGACAGAGTGGATGTTGGGAAAATGCTTCCATTGGTAGGAGAGACTAGGACCCGAGGGCACAGACTTAGAGTAAAGGGAAGACCTTTTAGAACGGAGATAAGGAGAAACTTCTTCAGCCAGAAAGTGGTGAATCTATGGAATTCACTGCCACAAAAGGCTGTGGAGGCCAGATCATTGAGTACATTTAACACTGAGATAGATAGGTTCATGATTATCAAGAATATCAAGGGCAATGGGGAGAATAGGGTTGAGGAACTTATCAGAGATAAAAGGTACTGCAGATGCTGGAGAATCTGAGATAACAAGGTGTGGAGCTGAATGAACACAGCAGGCCAAGCTGCATCATAGGAGCAGGAAAGCTTGACGTTTCGGGCCTAGACCCTTCATCAGAAATGGGAAAAGTTAGAGAGTCCATTCAGCAGTCAAATAACAGCAGAGAAGAAGCTGTTCTGATTTCTGATGAAGGGTCTAGGCCCGAAATGTCAAGCTTTCCTGCTCCTATGATGCTGCTTGGCCTGCTGTGTTCATCCAGCTCCACATCTTGTTCTCTGAGGAACTTATCAGCCATGATTAAATAGCGGAGCAGACTCGATGGGCCAAAAGCCCTCATTTCTGCTCCTACATGGACCATGACAATTGGATCATTCCTGTCCCACTCCAAGATCCCCTGCAGCCCATGTGAGATATCATGAACCCTGGTTCCAGTCAGGCAACACAGCCTTTTGGATTCTCGATCCTGATCATAGAGAACAGTGTCTATTCCCTGACTATACTATTCCCAATTACAACTACATTTCTCTTTTCTCCCTGGTCTTGACTGGCTGCCTCAACCATGCTGATTTTGTCAGTTTGCTTTCAAAACTTTAATAACGAACAAAGGACAATGGTAAAAGACACATGGACAGAAGATGAAATATGAGAGTAAGCTAGTGAGTAATCTGAAAGAAGATTACAAGAGTTAGTTTTGATATCTAAAAGGTAAGAGACAAGCAAGAATGGACATTGGTTTGCTGAAAAATGAGGCTGGAGAAGTCATAATGCAGAACAAAGAAATTAGAACATAGAACAAACAGCATAGGAATAGGCCCTTCGGGTCTACAATATTGTGCCAAACATGACGCCAAGTTAAACTAATTCCTTCTGCCTGCCCTTGGTCCATATCCCTGCATTCTTTGCTTATTCATGTGCTTATTTTCTGCTCCAGAGAAAACAATCGTAGTTTGTCCAACCCCTCCTTATAGCTCATACTGTTTAATCCAGGCAACATCCTGATCTGATTTGAGTTATTGTAGTTAAATGTACCTAAGTACAGTGAAAAGCATAGGTTTGCGAGCAGTACGGGCAGATCATAACAAATGAAGACATACATATCATACGGTGCATAAACAGAACGAGGCATATATGGTTACAGCTGCACAGGAAGTCCGCAAAGCAAGATCAACATTAGCAAGATCAACGTTTTTTGAAGTTAGAGAGTCCATTCAGCAGTCAAATAACAGCAGAGAAGAAGCTGTTCTTAAATATGTTGGTGTGTGTTTTCAAGTTTCTGTATCTTCTGCCTAAGGGAAGAGGTTGTAGGAGCGCATTCCCAGTGTGAGAAGAGTCTTTGATATTATGAGCAGCCTTTCTGCTGCAATGAGAAGTGTAATTGGAGTCCATGAATGGGTGATTGGCTTCCATGATGGTCTGGGCTGTGTATGCAACCTTCTATAATTTCTTCCAGTCCTGGGTAGAGCAGTTGTTGTACCAGGCCATTAGGCACCCAGACAATGTGCTTTGTATGGTGCATCTGTAAAAGTCACTGAGAATCTTTATGGACATGCCGAATTTCCTAAGCCATCTGAGGAAAAAAAGATATTGTTGTGCCTTCTTGACCGTCACACCTACGTAGGAAAGTGGAGGTCATATTGTTAGTTATCGTCACTCTGAAGAGCTTGATGTTCTCGACTTCATTGCTTCACTTCAGCTCTGTTAATGTAGATAGGGGAATGTTCTCCTTATTTTCTAAAGTCAACAATCAGTTCTTTTGTTTTGCCGACATTAAGAGAGAAGTTGTTATTATTGCATCACGACACCAAGCCCTCCAACTCCTTCCCGTATTCTGATTCATCATTGTTTGACATCTGTCCTACCATGGTGGTGTCGTCAGCAAACTTGCAGACAGAATACATATTGAATTTGGCTGCACAGTTGTGGGTGTATAGGGAGTACAGTAGGGGCTGAGAATGCATCCTTGTAGGGCAGCAGTGCTGAGTGTTTTAGTGGAGTAGGTACAGTTACTTATCCTCACTGATTGCAGCCTATGGGTCAGGATGTTGAGGAGCCAGTTGCAGAGGGCAGAGCCGAGACCTAAGTCTTAGAGTTTTGAGATCAGTCTGGAGGGGATTATGGTGTTGAAGGTGGAGCTGTTGTTGATGAGTTGTTATACAGATGTTCCAGGGATGAGTGCAGGGCTTCTGGAAATGGTGTCTGCTATGGACATGTTTTGTTGGTAATCAAGTTGCAGGGGATTGAGGCAGGCTGGGAGGCTGGGAGACTGGAGTTGATGTGGGCTATGACCAGCCTCTCGAAGCATTTCATGATTTATGCAGGTGAGAGCCACTAGATGGCAGTCATTAAGGCAGATTGCATGTGCTCTTTTTGGTTTTGGGATAATGGTAGTCTGCTTGAAATGATTGGGAACTTTGGTTTGTAGAAGGGAGAGATTGAAGCTATCAGTGAATACCTCAATATATAGGTGAACACATCACAAACAGCAGAGGTTACAGTACGGATCCTTGCAGAACACCATGGGCCTCTAGCCAGAAAAACACCCCATCACTACCACACCCTGTCTTCCATGGGCAAGCCAGTTCTGAATCCAGATAACCAAGTGACTGTGGATCCCATGGATCTTAATTTTCTGGATAAGTTGACCATGAGGGATCTTGTTGAAAGCCTTCCTAAAATCCATGTAAACAACATCCACTGCTCTACCCTCATTGATCACCCTCACAATGTTCTCAAAAAATCAGTCAAGTCGGTAAGACATGACCTACCCCTCACAAAGTCATGCTGACATGAATGGACCATGCTTTTCCACAGCCTATCCCTAAACTCTCCAATCCCTTCCCAACCACTAATGTGAGACTCACCGGCCTATAATTTCCTGGATTATCCCTATTTTCCACCTTGAACAGAGGAACAACATTAGCTACTAGCCAGTGCTCAGGGACCTTGCCAGTGGTTGATAGGATACAAAGATCTTGTTTAAGTCCACATTAATCTCCTCTCTTGCCTCTCTCAACAACCTGGGGTGGATACCATCTGGCTCTGGGGACTTATCCACCTTAATGCTCTTCAAGAGACTTCTTCTTGACCTGAAAATGCCTTAGCATATTAGTACGCTCCACACAAATTTCACTACCCTTCATATCCTTTTCCTGGGTGAATACCAATGCAAAGTGCTCCTTTAGAATCTCACCTATATCCTCTACATCTTCTATATCCTCCAAGCACAAGTTCTGTCCCACTCTCTCTTTAGTTAGTGTCTTGCTTTTAATGTTTGTATAAAATACATTGGGATTTTTTTTTGTTCATTTGTGGGATATGGGCGTCACTGTCTGGCCAGCATTTCTTGCCCATCCCTCGTTGCCCTTAAGAAGGTGGTGATGAGCTGCCTTCTCAAACTGCTGCAGTTCTCCTGCTCTGGGTTGACCCACAATGCTATTAAAGAGGGAGTTCCAGGATTTTGACCCAGCGACAGTGAATGAATGGCGATATACTTCCAAGACAGTATGGTGAGTGACTTGGAGGGGAAATTGGAGGTGGCAGTGTTCTCGTTTATCTGCTCCCCTTGTCCTAGATGGAAGTGGTCATGGGTTTGGAAGGTTCTGTCTGAGGATCTTTGGTGAATTTCTGCAGTGCATCTTGTAGATAGTACACACTGTTGCTACTGAACGTCTGTGGTAGAGGGAGTGAATGTTTGTGGATGTATTGCCAATCAAGCGGGCAGCTTTGTCCTGGATGGTGTCAAGCTTCTTGAGTGTTGTTGGAGCTGCACTCATCCAGGCAAGTGAGGAGTGTTCCATCACACTCCTGACTTGTGCCTTGTAGATAGTGGGACAGGCTTTGAGGAGTCAGGAGGTGAGTTACTCGCCGCAGTATTCCTAGCTTCTGGCTTTTCTTTAACCCTACTCACCAAGGACATTTCATGGACCCTCTGTGCTTTCCTAATTTCCTGCTTCAGTCCTTTCCTAATTTCTTTATATCCCTCATGGGCCCCTTTAGCTTTCTAAACCTCACAGCTGCATTGCATAGGAATTGTGGAGGAACTGAATACTTTGCAGCAGTTTTCACAGAGAAAGACACCAGCAGCATAGCAGAACTTCAAGAGAACCAGGGGGCAAAGGTGAGTGCAATGACTTTCAGTGAGAATAAAGTGCTGGGAAAGCTGAAAGGTCTGAAGGTGGATAAGTCACCCGGACCAAGTGGCCGACATCCCAAAATTGTGGAAGAGGTAGCTAAGGAGATTGTAGAGACAGTGGTGGTGATCTTTCAGAAATCACTGGAGTCAGGGAGGATTCTAGACGACTCGAAAATGGCTAATCTAATACGATGTAGACAAACAGGAGGCTGGAAGAACACAGCAAGCCAGGCAGCATCTGGAGGACAGGAGCAGTCAATGTTTCTTCGGTTATCACCTTTCTTCAGGACTGGATGTGAGACTGGATGGGAGCTGCAGGTACCTACTAGCAGTGTCCATGTCAAACAACCAGATCGTACCTACTACTAGCGTCCGCCTATCATCACTATTCTGCCTCAACCCCTCCACCGCCCACCCAACCCCCATCTCCACCCATTTATCTGCAGCTCCCCCTACTCCTATGTCTAGTCTTGAAGAAGGGTAATGCCTGAAATGTTGACTGCTCCTTTCCTTCAGATGCTGCCTGGCTTGCTGTGTTCTTCCAGCCTCCTGTTTGTCTATCTGGATTGCAGCATCTAAAGCTTTTATTGTCTCTGGCTAATCTAATACCCCTGTTTAAGAAGGGAGGGAGACAGAAGACAGGAAACTATAACCCAGCCCCATGCTTGTTATTTCATATTTAAGCAAATTGCTATTGTCGAGCCTTTGTTTTACATCTGCTACACCTTATCCTAAAACTGTGACTTCTCATTCTCACCTTGGTGAGCTTTGGCAGGAGGAAATCATTGACCTTCTGTATATATTGATAAGAGGATTCCATTAGAATTCATATCATTATTGAAAAGGAGATGGGTAGAACATGAGTAAAGCTTCTAAACTGGGGTAAGAAAAATTTTACAAAGCTGAAAGGTGACCTATGCGAGCGCACTGACAATAGCTACTTGGCAGCAAATCAGTGACAAATCAATGGGAGACATTAAAAAATGAGAATCTATGGGCCCAGTATGGACATGTTCTGACAAAGATAAGGGTAATAGTAGCAAATTAATAACTCCTGGTTACCCAGATTCATACAGCGTAAGGCTACACCAGTCAGACCCCAGAGAAAGCCTGATTTCATACGCCAGAAGTTTTATTTTCTGGAACATAGAACATAGAGCTGTCCAGCACAGGAACAGGTCCTTCAGCCCACAAAGTTGTGCTGAACGTGATGCCAAATGAAACTAATCCCTTCTGCCTGCCATTGGTCCACAAATTCCGAACGAACACCATCTACAAGTTCACTGATGACACCACTGTCAAAGGATGGATACCTAAAGACAATCAGTCAAAATAGAGAATGGAGATAGAGGAAGGGTTCTGAGGAAGGGTCACCGGACCCAAAATGTTAACTCTGTTTTCTCCTTTATAGATGCTGCCAGGCCTGCTGAGCTTTTCCAGCAACTTTGTTTTTGTTTTTTTAAAGGCGATAGAGGACTTGGTGATGTGGTGTAATGAGAACAACATCTCTCTCAATGTTAGCAAAGCTAAAGAGCCTCTATTGTACATTGACTTCAGAAAGAAAGGAGGAGAACATGCCCCATCTACATAAACGGAGCAGAGGTTGAGAGGGAGAGCATCAAATTCCTCAGCATGATGATAATTGACAGCCTGTCCTGGACTTTGCACGTAGAGGCAATGGTCAAGAAGGCACAACAGTGCCTTTTCTCCCTCAGGCAGCTCAGGGAATTTGGCATGTCTGTAAGATTCCCCACCAACTTCTACAGATGCAGAATTGAAAGCATACTGTCTGGGTGCATAACAGCCTGGTGTGGCAACTGCTCTGCCAGGGCCATATGAACCTTCAGGTTGTGTACGCAGCCCAGACCATCACAGAAACCAACATTCCATCCATGGACTGTATTTACATGGCTCACTGCCGCTGAAAGGATGGCAAGTTTATCAAAGACCCATCACACCCCAGTAATGACCTCCTACAACCTCTTCCATCAGGCAGAAGATACAGATGCTTGAACACATGCACCAGTTTCAGGAACAGCTTCTTCCTGGCCGTTATTAGTCTGATGAATGGACTCTGTAGCCTCAAATAATGTTGATTTTGCTAACATTGATCTCACCGAGTGCATGCCTTGTGCAGTGTAACCTTTGTGCCTCTGTCTAAGTCTTTTGATCTCTATATTCCCACGTACTATGATCTGCCTGTACTGCTCGCAAACAAATCTTTTAACTGAACTTTGGTACACATGACAATAAATCAAGAAATCAACCCAGTTATAGACATTTCAACTCTGGGTTAAAGATTCTGACCATCAACCTTATCTATGCACCTCATAATTGTACAGAGTTCTATCAAGTCTCCCCTCAGCCTCTGCTGCTCTAGAGAAACAACCTGAGTTTTTCTAGCCTCTCCTTAAAGCTCATACCCTCTAATCCAGGCAACATCCTGGTAAACCTCTTCTGCACCCTCTCCAAAGCCTTCACATCCTTCCTGAAATGTGGCAATTAGAACTGAACACAATACTCTAAATGTGGCCTAACCAAAATCTTGTAAAGCTGCAACATGTCATCCTGACTCCTGTACTTAATTCCCCAACCAATAAAGGCAAGCATACCATATGCCTTCTTTACCACCTTATCTAATTGCGTGGCCACTTTCAGGGAGCTATGGACTTGAACCCCAAGATCTTTCTGTACATCAATGCTGTTCAGAGCCCTGCCATTAATTATAAGTTTTTCCTTAACATTTGATCTCCCAAAGTGCAGCACCTCAGTTGCCTGGATTAAACTCCATCTGTTATTTCTCAGCCCATATCTGCAACTGATCTATATCCTGCTGTATCCTTTCACAACCTTCTCCACTATCCACAGCTTCACCCATCTTTGTATCATCTGCAAACTTACTAACCCACCCATCTACATTTTCATCCAAGTTATTTATATATAGATCACAAACATCAGAGGTCCTGGTATGGATCCCTACAGAACACCACGAGTGACGGACCTCCAGCCTGAAAAACATCCTTCCACCACTACCTTCAGTCTTCTAAGGGCAAGCCAAATCTGAATCCATGTGGCCAAGTCACCATGGATCAGATGCATCTTAATCTTCTGGATGAGCCGACCATGAGGGACCTTGTCGAAATCCTTAGTAAAATCCATGTAGAGAACATCCACTGCTCTACCCTCATTGATCACCTTTGTTACCCCCTTGAAAAATTCAATTAAGTTATTCAGACATGACCAGCCCTATACAAAACCATGGTGACTGCTCGTAATTTGGCCATGCTTTTCCAAATGCGCGCGAATCTTCCCAACCATCAATGTGAGACTGACAGGTCTATCGTTTCCTGGATTGTTCCTATTTCCCTCTTGAACAGAGGAAAAACATTAGCTACTTGCTAGTCCTCTGGAACCTCTCCAGTGGCTAGCGAGAATACATATATCTTGTTTAAGACCACATTAATCTCCTCTCCTGCCTCTTTCAACAACCTGGGGTAGATACCATCAGGCCCTGGGGACTTATCCACCTTAATGCTCTTCAAGAGACCCAGCACCACTTCTTTCTTGACCTGAAAATGCCTGAGCATATTAGCACGCTCCCCACAAATCTCACTATCCTTCATATCCTCTTCCTGGGTGAATACCAATGCTACCAATGCAAAGTGCTCATTTAGGATCTCACCTATATCTTCTGCTTCCAAGCACAAGTTCCTTCCTTTTTCTTTGAGCAGTCCTACCTTCTCCCTCGTTATCTTTTTGTTTTTAATGTATCTGTAAAATGCTTTGGGACTCTCTTTAATCCGACTTGCCAATGTCATTTCATGGTCCCTTCTTGCTCTCCTACTGCCCTGCTCGTGTACTTTCCTGCTTTATTTATATTCCTCATAGGCCCTGTCCGATTTTAACTTCCTAAATCTTACATATCCTTCCTTTTTTCTTTTGATGAAATTCACAACCTCCCTCTTCATCCAAGTTCCCTTTCCTTGCCATCCTTGTCCTTCCTCCTTACTGGAACATGCCGGTCTTGAACTCTGCCCAGCAGGTCTTTAAACAACTCCCACACATCAAATGTGGACTTGTCTGTGGACTCTCCACCCAATTAACACTCCCCAGCTCTTGCCTCATACTGACGTAATTTGCCCTCCTCCAATTTAGTACCTTCCCACAAGGTCCTGACTTGTCCTTATTCATAGCTATCTTAAAAGTTAAAGAGCTGTGATCACTGTTTCCAAAATGTTTTTCCACTGAAAGTCAGCAACCTGGCCAGGCTCAATAGCCAATACAAGATCCAATACGGCCCTTCTGCCATTTGGACTATCCTCATACTATTCCAAGAAACCCTTTTGTATATACTTAACAAATTCTGCCCCATCTAACCCTTTTGCTCTAAGAGAGTCCCAGTCAATATTGGGGAAGTTAAAATTCACCCACTATGACAACTCTGTTTTTATTGCACCTTTCCATAATCTGCCTACATATTCTTCAAACTCTCGGTGGCTGTTGGGAGGTCTATAGTATAACCCAATCAGACTGATTGCTCCCATCTTATTTTTAATCTCTACCCATATTGCCTCAGTGGATGAGCCCTGCAGCATGACCTTTCTGAGTGCAGATGTAACATTCTCCCTGATTAGACATGCAGTTCCTCCACCTCTTTTACCTTCTTCTCTATCTCATATAAAAAAATGAAACCCTGGAATGTTGAGCAGCCAGTCCTGCCCCTCTCTCAATCAAGTCTCTGTAATGGCCATAACATCATAGTCCCACGTACTGATCCAGGCTGTAAGCTCAGCAAACAGGAGGCTGGAAGAACACAGCAAGCCAGGCAGCATCTGGAGGAAAGCAGCAGTCAACAGTTCAGATGAAGGGTTATGCCCAAAACGTTGACTGCTGCTTTCCTCCAGATGCTGCCTGGTTTGCAGTGTTCTTCCAGCCTCTGTTTGTGCACCTGGGATTCCAGCATTTACAATCTTTTTGTTTCTTACCAGGCTCTAAGCTCATCTGCCTTACCAATATTATTTCTTGTGTTGAAATAAACACACTTTAGCCCATTAGTACCATCATGTTCATTTACTAGTCTCTGCCTGTCTTTTTTCTGTTTTATTGGTCCTGACATCTACCTCCCCATCAATCCCTCCAATTGCTGACCTGCTGCTTTGGTTCCTAGCCCATTGCCACTCTAGTTTAATCCCTCCCAAGTAACATGAGTGAACCTCCCTGCAAGCATATTGGTTCCCCTCCAGTTTAGGAGCAACCCCTTTCTCTTGTACAGGTCACCTCTGCCCCAGAGAGGCCCTAATGATCCAAGAACCTGAAACCCTGTCCCTGTACCAGCTCCTTAGCCATGCATTCATCTGTCCGATCTCTTTATTCTTTACCTCATTAGCACATGGGACTGGTAGTAACCCAGAGATTACTACCCTTGAAGTCCTGTTTTTCAGCCTCTTTTCAAACTTTTGGTACTCACTTGGCAGGACCTCAGCCCTCTTTCTACCTATGTCGTTGGTACCAATATGCACCATGAACTCAGGCTGCTCACCCTCCCTCTTAAGAATTTCATGCAAATGCTCAGAGACACCCTTAACTGTGGCACCAGTGGGGGCAATGTACCATCCTGGACTCTCAGATGCAGCCATGGAAATGTCTGTCTGTCTGTCTGTCCCTAACTAGCAAGTCACCTACCACTTTTGCTTGCTTGGATCTTGCCTGACCCTGGTCTACAGCAGAGCCAGTTTTGGTACCACAGGCCTGGCTGCTGTTGTTGTTGTAGTGCCACGAGAGGCTAATCCCCCCAACAGCATCCAAAACAGTATACCTGTTAGAGAGGGGAATAGCCACAGGAGACTCCTGCACTACCTGCTTGCCTCCCTCTCTGCTGGTCATCCATCTACCTGGCTGAACCTTGGTGTGGCCACTTCCCTGTAACTAGTATCTGTTGCAATCTATTTCTTGTTTATTAGAATCCCTACAGTGTGGACACAGGCCCTTCAGCCCAACAAGTACACACCAACCCTTGGAACATCCCACCCAGACCCATCCCTCTATAACCCACACACCCCTGAACACTATGGGCAATTTAGCATGGCCAATCCACCTAGCCTGCACATCTTTGGACTGTGGGAGGAAACCCACACAGACGTGGCGAGAATGTGCAAACTCCACACAGACAGTCACCTGGGGCTGGAATTGAACCCAGGACCCTGGCAATGTGAGGCTGTAGTGCTAACCACTGAGCCACCATGCCACCCAATAATTGCTTATGTTTACAGTGATGATCAGTCACTGGACATATTCACTTGAGGCTGCCAGTGTACTTTTAACTAAAGAACAGAAAAGTTTATTGTGCACAAAGAAAACTTACAAACTCCATTGCACTACACAAGAACTATTTGAAAAGGTCTTTTAACAAATCACGAAAGAAAGATTCAACCTCCACAGTAACCTAGCCTTTTTAAAAAATTCGAGGTTTTTACTGAATTTAAGTTTCACATTCTGCCATGATGAGACTCAAACCCACATTCTCAACTCTGGATTCTGGATTCCTTATTCAGTAACATTCCCACAATGCAACCATATCTCCAATTCGATGAATTAATCTGAAATTGAAATCTAGTCTCAGTAATGGTAGCATGAATCGTAGAATTCCTACAGTGTGGAAGCAGGCCATTTGGCCCATCAAGTCCACACCGACCCTCTGAAGAGCATCCCGCACAAACCCACCCCCTACCCTATTCTTACGTTTCCCACCCTAGACACATCGGGCAATTTAGCATGGCCAATCCACTTGACCTGTTCTTCTTTGGACTGTGGCAGGAAACCCACGCAGACACAGGGAGAACATACAAACTCTACACAGCCAGTCACCTGTGGCTGGAATTGAACCCGTGTCCCTGGTGCTGTGAGGCAGTAGTGCTAAAGACTAAGCCAATGTGTCACCCGTTCTATGATTCTTTGATTCTATGAAACTGTCATTAATTGCTGTGAAAATATCTGATTCAATCATATCCTTAAGGGAAGGGCATCCTTTGTTGGGATGGCTTCGCAGCATTTGTCTTTTGACTTTTGTGACAGTTTAATGATCAGCATCTCAGCCTCAGTATATCTTTTGTGAATAGACCAGCACCGAGGAAGTCTGTTCGATCATGCTCCTTTCTTTTCCACAGGTACCTCATGACCAAAGAGTTCCAGGTATCCTACTATGAATCAAATAAGACTGTGGTGACAGAGAATGACACTGATCTGGTGAGCAATCTCTTGTAAACTTTTTGGCTTTCATTGACAGGGGAATTGAGTTTAAGAGCCGTGAGGTTATGATGTAGCTCTATAAAACTCTGGTTAGACCACACTTGGAATATTGTGTTCAGTTCTGGTCACCTCATTATAGGAAAGATGTGGAAGCTTTAGAGAGGGTGCAGAGGAGATTTACCAGGATGCTGCCTGAACTGGAGGGCAGGTCTTATGAGGAAAGGTTGAGGGAGCTCGGGCTTTTCTCTTTGGAGCGAAGAAGGATGAGAGGTGACTTGATAGAGGTGTACAAGATGATGAGAGGCATGGATAGAGTGGATAGTCAGAGACTTTTTCCCAGGGTGGAAGTGACTATTACAAGGGGGCATAATTTTAAGGTGATTGGAGGAAGGTATAGGGGAGATGTCAGAGGTAGGTTTTTTACACAGAGAGTGGTGGGCATGTGGAATGCGCTGCCGGCAGTGGTAGTGGAGTCAGATAGTTTAGAGACTTTTAAGCGACTCTTGGATAGGCACAGGGAGGATAGTAAAATGTAGGGTATGCAGGGTAGACTGATCTTAGTAGGATAATAGGTCGGCACAACGTAGTGGGCTGAAGGGCCTGTACTGTGCTGTATTGTTCTAGGTTCTAAACTGAGACTCAATGGAATTCACTTGAATGTGGTCTAAAGACTGTCTCTTTTGATTTTTCTGTACTTTTGATTGAGTAAACTTGATGGGCCGAAGGGCCTGTTTCCACACTGTCGGGATTCTGTGATGATTCTCTGATGAAATGGGAAACCAATTAATGTGGATACTGCACTTTTGAAAATTAAGTGACCTGACCCTCATTGTAAGTGCTGTTTACACAGCTGCTTGTTCAAACAGTGGAGGGAAGATCTATAGATGGGCTGGAGCACAGTGGGGTGTGTACAAGAGAGATTTGGCCAGCAACACATAGCTGATTGGTCTGTGAAAGGGCAAGCAGTTATTGATAAAAAACGTTTTCTACCCATTGATATTTATTGGGAGGTGATGGCCTAACAGTGTTACTTGCTAGATTATTGATGTAGAGCTTTAGGTAATGTTCCAGCAACCTGAGTTCAAATTTGGCCATGGTAGATGGTGGAATTTGCAATTCTGTGAAAACCCAGAATGGAAGTCTGCTGATTACTTTTTTTTTGTTGTAAGAGATTTTGTAACATCTTTTAGGGAAGAAATCGGCCATCCTTATTCATGGTCTGGCCTACATGTGACGCCAGACCCATAGCAATTTGATTGACACTTAATTGCGCTGTGGGCAGTTAGGGGTGGGCCCAGTCAGCAACACCCACATCCACTGAATGAATAAATATCAAGGTTGCAAAAAGCAAGTTTTTTTCCTCCACATGTTGCTGTAGCTTGTGTAGCTTTTGTAGCTTTTAACAAACAAATCAGAAATTTTATAAGTTGTGAAACCAGTTGCTCTGCGCCTCCCCCAGCAAGTGAAAGTCCCTGGAGAGGGAAAAATCAAGGAGAAACAGATTCTTAGAAACCAAAAAAATCACAGCAGTGAACTCTGGGGACAGGGACCAATGAATAGTTTTACCCTCCACTTTTTGTTGTGTCTGTCTATTTGTGTTTTTAAGGAGGTTTGAGTTTTAACTAATAGAGGTAAATGTTGTTAGTTCATAATTGTGTCTTTCTAATTAGAACTGATTACTGTCTGTAATAAACAGTAATTCATGTTAAATAGGAGTTGTATTCTGTGCTTTCTGTCAACCTGGGTCTGACAGACTGGTAAAGCGAGGAATTGTGAATACTTGGTAAAACTATCAGCTTTTGTGAAAAGTGCAGGAAGAGCAGGACTTGATTTCCAGCAAGCATGACAGATGTCGTCATGAGACAAGAGAGTTTGCTAGACTCTGTCCAACATGACTTTTTTCAGTCAATATGTTAAACATTGCATTGCTTCAATGCTGCTTCGGATTCTTCAACTGCCTGACATAATCATACTCACAGAATCATACTTTACAGACAATGTCCCAGACACCAGCATCACTATCCCTGGATATGTCCTGTCCCACCCGCAGGACAGACCTACCAGAGGCAGTGGCACAGTGGTATACAATCGGGAGGTAGTTGCTCTGAATGACTCTGGACCCCACGAAGTCTCAT
>JAHRHZ010000227.1:526113-539798 GCA_024137785.1 Ginglymostoma cirratum
AGCCTTCCACAGCATGGAAACAGACCCTTCAGTCCAACTTATCCATGCCGAACAGTTATCCTAAATTAATCTAGTCCCATTTTGAGTCATAGTGTCCTACAGCATGGAGACAGGCCCTTTGGCCCAAACTGATCCGTGTCGACCAAACTGTCGATCCACATTAAGCCCATTTCCCTGCACTTGGCCTGCATTTGGCCTATATCCCCCGAACCCTTCCTATTCATGGACCCATCCCGATGCCTTTTAAATGTGAGTTCCGAGAAAGGATTGCAAGACCTGAAGTATTAACCTTGATTTATTTTCTTCACAAATGCTGCTGAGTTCTTCCAGGAGCTTCTGTTTTTGTTTGCCTTTTAAATGTTGTTATTGTAGCAGCCTTCCCACTTTGTCTGGCAGCTCATTCCATACACACACTGCCCTCTGTGTGAAAAAAATTGCCCCTTAGGTCCCTTACTTGTATATTTCTCCTCTCACATTAAGTTTTCACTCCCCTAGCTTGGGAAAAAGACCTTGATTATTCATCCTATCCGTGCCCCTCATGATTTTATAAACCTCGATAAGGTTACCTTTCAGCATCCGAAAATCCAGGGAACATAGCCCCAGCCTATTCAGCCTCTCCATATAGGTCAAACCCTCCAACCCCGGCAACATCATTACAATTCTTTTCTGAACCCTTTCAAGTTTTACAGTATTCTTCCTACAGCAGGGAGACCAGAATTGCACACAGTATTCCAAAAGTGGCCTAACCAATGTCCTGTACAGCCGCAACATGACCTCCCAACTCCTATACTCAATGCACTGATTTACAAATGCCTTCTTCACTACCCAATCTCCCTGTGACTCCACCTTCAAGGAATTATGAACCTACACCCCAAGGTGTCTTTGTTTGGCAACATTCCCCAGGATCCTACCGTTAAGTGTGTAAGTCCTGTCCTGTTTGCCTTCCCAAAATGCAGCATCTCACATTTATCTAAATTAAATCCGTCTGCCACTCCTCAGCCCACAGGCCCATCTGAGCAAGGTTCAAATGTACTCTGAGGTAACCCTTTTCATAGTCCACTACACCATCAATTTTGATGTCATCTGTAAACTTAATAACCATTCCTCTTATATACATATTCAAATTATTTATACAAATGACAAAAAGCAGTGGACCCAGCATTGACGCAAGAACAAAAACAAAGTTGCTGGAAAAGCTCAGCAGGTCTGGCAGCATCTGTGAAGGACAAAAACAGAGTTAACATTTCAGGTCCAGTGACCCTTCCTCAGTTGTATCTTGGACCCAGCACTGATCCTTGTGGTACCCAGCTGGTCACAGACTTCTAGTCTCCTCCTCCTCCTCCTCCTCCTCCTCCACCTCCACCACCACCACCACCACCCGTGTTGATTGTATAGCTTGACGCAGGAAATGTCCTGATCAGAGGGAATCTAGTTCAGCCCACAGCAAAACCCTAAAACAAGCTAAGCCTTGGCCAAACAGTTAAAATTTTCTTCAGGATCCTACCTGGTAAGGCATTGTAATTGTTGTCAATATGCAAATTATTTCAGCATCAGAATCTGATTTGATTTAAACAGAGTAAGGTAACTCATAGGCTGGTGTCCAGGAGATATCATACTTTGGAAAGACCGCCTACATCTGGTTGCTCTTCCCAGGACTGTGAGAAACTACAGAAGGTGGTGTGCACAGCCCAGACCATCACAGAAGCCAACCTCCCATCCATGGACTCCATTTACACTTCTCGTTGCCATGAACAAGTAGCCAACATCATCAAAGACTCCTCCCACCCTGGTAATGCTCTCTTCCAACCTCTTCCGTCAGGCAGAAGATACAGAAGCTTGAACACGCACACTAACAGGTTCAAGAACAGCTTCTTCCCTGCCGTTATTAGACTGATGAATGGACTCTCTAACTTCAAATAATGTTGATTTGGTTTTGCGCACCTCCTGTGCAGCTGTAACCTTCCGTATCTCACTCTGTCCAAGCACCTTATGATTTGTATGTCCTTGTTTGCTACAATCTGCTTATACTACTCGCAAAACTAAACCCTTCACAGTACTTAGATACATGTGACTACAATAAATTAAATCAGATCAAAGTTATATTGCTTTGCAACATCCAAATCAGAACCAATTAAAGTAAACATTTGGTTAAATGGTCACCGGTACTGGCGCGGCTGTATCAGTGATCACAGAACCAGTCTTTACCAAAACTTGATCTGGAATCTAACTCTTAAGTTTTCGTAAGATGTCAGCTAGGCTGAAAACCTTTTGATAATGAGAGATTCACCTAGATTAGCTCTACATTTCTCAATTAGAAAATGACTGCCTGAGCGAACTCCAATTAAATATCCAGAAGTCTAATCCAGTAGAGACTATCAAAGGGGCCAAGACCACCTTCATGTTGACCAAGAAACAATTCCACAATTCTGCAAGGCCCACCCAGTGCCATTTAGGCAAATATACAGGCAGAAATCAGGAGGCTGGAAAGTGAAGGAATCATCAAATCTGTCCAGTTTGTGGAATGGCGACACCAGTTGTACTGATTGTGAAGCCTGACGACTCAGTTCACCTTTGTGGGAGGTTTAAATAAATAGTAAACTGATTTTCACAGCTGGATAAATACCCAGTCCCTTGGAAAGAAGACTTTTACGCAAAGCTAGCAGTGTGGAGGGGAGTTGCAGTGCTGTCCTTCGTGAAAGTGGACGTGAGCCATGCGTACTTGCAATTGAGTTTAGACAAGGGTTCCCAGATGTATGCTACAATTAATGCTTATAAGGGCTTGTAACAATATACAGTACTGCAATTTGGGGTATCATTATCCTGTTCAATGTTTCAGCGGATGATGGAAAACATTTTGCAAAGTCTACCTCAGGTGCCATTTACCTAGAGTAAAACTTAGAAGGGAAACAAGTGCATTCCAGGCGCCCCCCTCCAAGTGAGCTAGAGAATCAACAAGCCTGGGTTACGACGTTGGAAGATAAAGTGGGAGTGATCAAAGGTGCCCAGGTTCTCATGTCTAAACTGGAGCTTTAGTCATTTCTGGGTCTGGTATATTATTATGGAAAGTTCATACACAGCACATCCTGACATCATTGCATCAAATCTTAAGAAGAGAATCAACCTTAGAATTGGGCATATAGTCAAGCCATAGCTTTTAGGGAAATAAAGAAACAACTGTCATTCTCTGAAGTGTTGGCAAACTATGATCACAAGAACAATCTGGCATTTACACATGCTGCCTCCCTGTAAGGCATCAGAGTGGTGTTAGCTCATACATAGCCCACTGAAAAGGAACACCCGATAGCTTATGAATCCAGGACTTTTGCAGGGGAGGCAATATCGATCTTACAGCTGCTCCTGAGGTTGCAGGCCTAGTTAAAGATTTATTATAGTTTTTTTCTACAGTTATTACTAATATAAGATCTTTATTCACTTTTTTCACTAACATTCAAAAAAACCAAAACATTCCAAAATAAAGTTTGTATCAGAGATAAAAGGTACTGCAGATGCTGGAGAATCCGTGATAACAAGGTGTGGAGCTGGATGAACACAGCAGGCCAAGCAGCATCAGAGGAGCAGGAAAGCTTGACATTTCGGGCCAAGACCCTTCATCAGAAAATAAAAAGTCTGTGACTTTTTTTCAAATGAGCTTTTTGTTTAAATGAGTTTTTCAGGGTCAATAGTGAATGGCTGAGGTTACTTTTTATTCTAAATTCAGAAGTTAAAAAGGACTCCATGTGTCTGAGAGAAATTTTTTACATTGCAAAAGTTTTTTTTGAAAAGCCGAGCAGATTTTTCATCAGGAGGCCACATCGGGAACAGCGGATACAATATACCACGTTAGCGGAGGTACAGGTGAACATCTGTTTAACGTGGAAGGCTTTCTTGGGGCCTGGGATGGAGGTAGGGGGTGAGGTGTAGGGGCAGGTTTAGCACCTCCTGCAGTTGCAGAGAAAGGTGCCGGGGGTGGTGGGGCTAGTGGGGAGTGTGGAGCAGATGAGGGAGTCGCGGAGGGAGCGGTCCCTTTGGAAGGCAGATGAGGATGGGGAGGGAAATATATCCTTCATAGTGGGGTCAGATTGCAGGTGGCAGAAGTGGCAGAGAATGATGCGTTGAATCCGGAGGTTAATGGGGTGATACATGAGGACAAGGGGAATCCTGTCTTTGTTCTTATTGCCGCGAGCAGGTGTGAGGGATGAGGTGCGGGAAACATAAGAGATGCGGTCGAGGGCGTTTTTGACCACTGAGGGGGGGATGTTGCGGCCCTTGAAATACAAGGACATCTGGGATGTTCGTGAGTGGAACCCCTCATCTTGGGAGCAGATACGGTGAGGTGGAGGAATTGAGGTGAGGGGATCGCATTTTTGCAGGAAGGTTGGTGAGAAGAGGTGTATTCTAGGTAGCTGTGGGAGTCGGTGGGCTTGAAATAGATATCAGTTTCGAGGTGGTCACCAGAGATAGAGACAGAGAGGCCCAGGAAGGAGAGAGAGGTATCAAAGATGGTCCAGGTGAACTTAATGTCGGGATGGAAGGTGTTAGTAAAGTTGATGAACTGTTTGAGCTCCTCTTGGGAGCACAAAGCAGCACCGATACAGTCATCGATGTAGCGGAGGAAGAGGTGGGAGATATCAGCACCCCCTCTCATCCCCGCCTCATCGACCTGTCCATCTTCTCTCCCAACTATCCACTCCTCCCACCTCCCTGACCAATCTCCGCCACCACCTAGCTACCCTCACCTTTACTAGCTCCATCCCTGCATCCTTGACCTGTCCGTCTTCTCTCCCACCTATCTGCTCTACTATCTACCTGCTATCACTGCCCCCCGCCTCTCCATTTTTTCAAAGCCTCATTCTCCTCCCCCATTTCTGAAGAAGGGTTCCAACCCAAAACATCAGCTTTCCTGCTCCTCTGATGCTGCCTGGCCTGCTGTGTTCCTCCAGCTCCACACTGTGTTATCTCAGTCTCCAGCATTGGCAGTTTATACTATCTTTGAAGTATGGAGTGAGATGGCTAGTAGATTTAGAGAAGTTTTTAAACAGCAGGGTCAGTCAGATAGTTGGATGACTGTTGTGAAAGGTAGGAAGGTTCAAAAGTATTCTTCTATCAAACAGATATTCAGTTTTTGGAATTGTTCAACGGGATAGTCTCTCCAAGGAATGTGGAAGGGGCAGACAGTTATTGGACCTTTGGAATGATTCCAACGTTAGTCAGCGTTTGACAAGATTTAATAGGATTATTGTTATAGGGGGCTCTCCTGTTAGGGGCATAAGAGGAGATTTTGTGGCAATGAGCATAAATTTAGGGTGCTTTGTTGCTTTCCTGGTGCTAGGATTAAGGACGTCTCTAAACGTTTCAAGCATATTGTTAAAGGTGAGATTGAGAAGCAAGAAATTATTGCACATATTGGTGGGAATGACATTTTTCGGGAAAAGGTTAAAGCAATACAGAGTGAATATAAGCGGTTAGGTAGAAGATTAAAAAATAGAACTTTAAAGTAGTAATTTCTGGTTTACTCCTAATGCCAAACTCAAATGAGGGGAGGAACAAAAGGTTAAATCAATAGCTGAAGAGCTGGTGTATTGTTCAGGGATTGGAATGTCTTTTGGGATAGAAAAGAACTGTTCAAATAGGATGTGTCTCACCTGAACTGGAAAGGGACCACTATCCTAGCAGGGAGATTTGTTCATTCCATCAAGGGAGGCTTTATATTCTTAAACGGGGCGAGTGGAGGAATTCTAAGTAACGGTATAAATGGAAGGATTGATGAGGTAGGTTCTGAATATGGGGAGAACACGTCAATTAGCAAAGAAAGAGAGTCAGAGTATGTAGTAACTCTGAAGAACTAAATTGCATTTATTTCAAGGCAAGGGGTCTTACAGGTAAGGCTGATGAATTCAGGGCATCTTTAAGACCATGGAATTGGGACACCATAGATATTACAGAAACTTGGCTGAGAGATGGACAAGACTGGAAGCTCAATGTTCCCAGTTTTAGATGCTGTAGGAAGGATAGAAAAGGAAGCAAGAAAGTAGTAGAGGTGGGGGTTGGGGTAGGGGTAGTGTTTTTGTTTAAGGAATACTTTGCTGCTGTAACTAGGGAAGATATTTCTGAAAAATCGTCAAGTGAAAATATATAGGTAGAAATTACAAATCAGAAAGGAAAGATCCCTTTGATGGGTTTGTACTATAGGCCCTGCAATAGCAGGAGGGAAATTGAGAAACAAAGATGTGGGGAGATCTCAGATATACGTAAGCATAATAAGGTTATAATAATTGGGGCTTTTAATTTTCCAAATATTGACTAGGGCTTTCTTTATTCTTTCAAGGGATGAGGGCACTGCTGGCCAGGCAGCATTTGTTGCCCATCCCTAATTGCCCAGAGGGCAGTTCAGAGTCAACCACATTGCTGTGGGTCTGGAGTCACATGGAGGCCAGGCCAGGTAAGGATGGTAGTTTCCTTCCCTAAAGGACATTAGTGAACCAGATGGATTATTCCTGACAATTGATTCATGGTCATCATTAGATTCTTAATTCCAGATATTTATTTAATTCAAATTCCACCATCTGCCGTGGTGGGATTCGAACCCAGTTTCCCAGAACATTATCTGGGTCTCTGGATTAACAGTCCACCAAGAATACCACTAGGCCATCACCTCCCCTAGTGAAGAATTTGTCAAATGTGTTCAAGAAAATTTTATCAATATGTGGATGTTACTACGAGAAAAAGAGCAAAATTAGAGCTTCTTTTAGGCAATAAGGCAGTGCAGTTGACTGAAGTAAAAGTGGGGGAACACTTTGGACCTAGCAATCATAATTCTATTAGTTTCAAAATGGTGATGGAAAAGGATAAGGGTTCCATAAAAGTTGTAGCTTTTAATTGGAGCAAGGCAAATTTTAATGGTATGAGACAAGAACTTTCAAAAGTTGATTGGAGTAGACTGTTCACAGGTAAAAAAGATGTCTGACAAGTGGGAGGCATTCAGGAGTGTGATGATGAGAGTTCAGAGGCATTTTGTTCCTGGGTAAGGGTAAGGCTGGTAAGATTAAGGAACAATGGATGAATAAAGATACTGAGGTCCTAGTCAAGAATAAAAGAGATTTTCTTTAGATATATACACCTTGGTTCAATTGAATCTTTTAATTAATATAAAGAGTGTAGGGGCATTCTTAAGAGAGAAATCAGGAAGGTAAAGATGAGATATGAGATAGCATTGGCAGATAAGGTTAAGGACAATCCAAAGAGATTCTACAAATACATAAGAGCAAGAGAATTACTAGAGAGGGGGTAGGGCCTCTTAAAGATCAAAGAGGTTGTCTTTGTGTTCAACCCCAGGAGATGAGAGAGACACTAAAGGAATACTTTGTGTCAGTTTTTACTGTCGAGAAAGAAATGGAGTCTAGAGAATGCAGAGGAATAAACTTTGATGATTTTAAAACAGTTTGCATTACAGAAAAGGAAGTTCAGGAGGCCCTATAGAGTATAAAGGTGGATAAATCTCTGGGACTGATCTAACGTATCCCAGAATGTTGTGGGAAGTAAGGGAGGAAATTATGAGATCCTTTGCAGAAATATTTGCATCATCTATAACTGCGGGGAGGTGCCTGAAGGCTGGAGGGTGGTTAATGCTGTCCCTTTGTTTAAGAAAGGTTGTAAGAAGGGGAGCTGTAGACCTGTGAGTCTGACTTCAGTTGTGGGTAAATTGTTGGAGGTGATTATAAAAGATAGGATTTATGGACATTTAAAGAGGCCTCGCAGGTATAGTCAACATGGTTTTGTGTGAGGAAAATTGTGTCTCAAAACCTTGATTGAGTTTTTTGAGGAAGTTACCAAATAGATTGATGGTGGCAGAGCAGTAGTCGTTGTTTATTTATATTTTAGTAAAGCCTTTGAGAAGGTTCCGCATGGTAGATTAATTAATAAAGTTAGGTCACATGGGATTCAGGGTGAGCTTGCCAATGGGATACGTAACGGCAGGAGACAGAGAGTAATGGCGGAGGGTTGCTTTTCAGACTGGAGGCCTGTGACCAGTGGTGTTCCACAGGAATCAGTTCTGGCTCCTCTTCTGTTTGTCATGTTTATATAAACGATTTGGGTGAGAATACAGAGGACATGGTTGGTAAGTTTGCAGACGACACTGAAATTGGTAGCATGGTAGACAGTGAAGAAGGTTTTCTAAGATTACAAAGGGATCTTGATTAAATGGATCAATAGGCTGAAAAATGACGGAGTTCAAACTGGATAAATGTGAGGGACTGCAGTTTGGTACAACATATAAAGGTAGGGCTTCTACAATTAGTGGTAGGGCCTTGGGTAGTGTTATAGACAGAGGGACCTAGGGGTGCAGGTGCATCATTCTTTGAAGTTTGTGTCACGTACAGACAGGATAGTTAAAAAGATGTTCAGCACATTTGCTCTCATTGCTCAGTCCTTTGAGTCTAGGAGTTGAGACGTTTTGTTGATGTTGTACAGGACATTGGTGAGGCCTCTTCTGAAATACCATGTCCAGTTCAGGATGCCCAATTATAGAAAGGATATTACCACACTGGAGAGGGTTCAGAAGATATTTACCAGGATGTTGCTGGGTATGGAAGGTTTGAGTTATAAGGAAAGGCTGGATAGACTGTAGTTGTCATTTCCCTAAGTGGCGAATTTCAAGACTAGGGAGGGCATTTTTAAGGTGAGAGGAGAGAGGTTTAAAAAAATATGAGAGGCAATTTTTTTACACAGAGTGTGATTCCCATGTGTAAAGAACTTCCTGATGAAATGTAGGATCCAGGTACAATTACGACATTTAAAAGACATTTGAATGTATATGTAAATAGGAAATGTTTGGAGGGATCTGAACCAGAAGCAAGCAAGGGGGACTGTTATAGTTTGGGATTATGTTCGGTCTGGACTGTTTGGACTGAAGGCTCTGTTTCTGTGCAGTATGACTGTGACAGAGAGTAAATCTGGAGAAAGAAGGATTGGAGGTCACAGTTGGAGTCAGGAAATTCTATGATTATCTTTATGATGATATTCATGGTCCTTGAACTCCTACTTGGTCTGCTTAACAAGGGTACGGCAGCACTGCACATGTCTTCAGGCCGCATTCAGTTGGGGTGGAGGGGGAGGTGGAGGGGTAGCTGTTATACCAAATGCTTGTAATTACAAATAAGAGCACCATGTGGGACACCGAGATAGAAATACATTGAGCTGCCTCCCATTAGCAGTTACACTGCCAGTGGTATCCCCCATGGAAGAGTCAGTCCTGGTATTGATGCTCCCAGTCACAGCTGACAATTTCAGACTTTGGTCACAAACAGATCCAATCCTCATCAAATTGAAACAACCAGTATTAAAAGGGCTGTTATAACTGGAATTAAAACCGTTTTGGACCTGGAGAGACCAGCTTAGGATAGAGAATGGCATATTGTTATGGGGAGTAGGAGTGATTGTCCCGAGCAAAGGTCCATATTAGGACAGTTTCATACCACTGAGCAGTCAATGGCCTGGCAGAAACAGCAGTCCAAACTTTGAAGGCTGGACTGAAGAATGAGACTCCAGCCTTGCTAGATACCAAACTGTCATAGTTCTTGTTTGATTATAGGACCACCTCACATGCAACTATAGGGATATCAAGGCAGAGTTGATAATGACTAGAAGACTGTGCACCAGGTTAAGTCTGATCTTCCTGGACCTGGTGGGATATGAAATGGCATTGGGAACACCAATGTCAGACACAACACTCAACGAAACGAGACAGACAGTTTGATACAAGGGATGAAGTTTGGTGTAGGAATCATGGGAATGGCCCTGCATGGGTAAGAGGTATGGTCGACATGAGGTCAAGACCAGTGATGTATAAAGTTTGGATAGGTGCAACAGTCCTGAACAAATACGTAGACCATTTGAAAGTTGCAAATTCATAAACTTGTTCCCCCCTCCTAGGAGCCTTCAGAAATACTTGAGGAACCCCAATGATTCACCCTCTCCATCAAGCATTGTTGAGTCCTCTGAATCAGAGATGGACATGCCAGAAGTAGCCACCTTGATGCTTCTGCCTCTGGAAGGAGGAAGTGAAAGTCTCCCAAAGTGCTCCTGGAGCAAGAGATGAGCTCCCATGCATTACACACTCCTGTGTTGGATTTCAAGTTGGAGTAGCCTGGCCCAGTATTAAGACGCCCCAGGAGGCCCATGTGTCCATGTCATGTCCTGTGTCCATGAACTCAGTCGGGGAGGGATGTCGTGATTATAATGAGGTCAACCAGCTGGACATCATAGAATATGAGATCACTGATTGGGGATGTTACTCTGGACCAATCAGGGAGACCTGGCTGACATAAAAGTGGCACAGTGGCACAGTGGTTAGCACTGCTGCCTGACAGCACCAGACCCCGGTTTGATTCCATCCTCGGGTGACTGTCTGTGTGGAGTTTGCACATTCTCCCCGTGTCTGTGTGAGTTTCCTCCCACAGTCCATAGATGTGCAGGCTTGGTGAATTGGCCATGTTAAGTTGCCCCATCATTTTCAGGGATGTGTAGATTAGGGGGATGGGCCTGGGTGGGAAGATCTGAGGATTGGTGTGGGCTGAAGGGCCTGTTTCCACACTGTAGGGATTATATTAAAAAAAATGGGTGAATTGGGAGGCTGAATGTCTGGCTCAGTGAGAGGCAGTGCTATTCTCAACAGCTATGTATTTGTAAATAAAGGATGATTGGTGATGGGATGGTGGCTTCTGAAGAGTTGTTATACCAGGAAGGTCACTTGACTTCTGCTCATTACGCCCCACCCATCTTGGAGATCGAGTAGCATATGATACCACACTATTACACTTTTCCCCAGAGATTCTCCTGAGACTGTCCAGGAAAAAAATGTAAGTACTTTGTCCCTATGTAAGGCATTAAAAACTATTCCAACTGGTGAAGGCATCGTGAACAGAAGTGGCTGAGGAGGTCAATGCCTATGAAAGTCTCAAAAGAACCCGGATTGAGTGACACTAGAGGATGAATGATCTGCCAAGCTATGAACCACTGTCTACGCAGTACTCAATGGGATAGGAAGAAGGGACTGGTAAATGAATTTAAAAAGGTGAGAGACAGAGGAAAGAGCAAAGCACTAGTCATTAAATTACTTCTTCAAAATAAAATAAAGTACTGCAGATCCTGGAAATCTGAAATAAAAACAGAAAATAATGCTTAACTTTTTAAGTCTCGTTCCTCTTACTGCTTTGTACCAAGGTTTTTTTTTGTACCTTGGTACCTAAGATGGCACTTTGTGTGGTGACATTATGTACTTTTCATTGTACTCCTGTACTTCTGTACTGAATACATGTGACAATCAAATTTAAAATCTAATAAAAGATCTACAATCTAGAAAGTGCTGGTGTCAGCAGGTTTGGCAGAAACAGTGGAGAGAGAAACAGAGTTAAAGTTTTGAATCCACTTATACCTTGTTAGAACTGACGTAGAACTGTTTTGATGGAGAGTCGCACTGGATTCGAAACATTGATTCCGTTTCTGGATCCCTTTCTCTACAGACCTGCTGACTTTCTCCAGCACTAACTGTTTTTATTCATTATTTGTTATTTTGAAAGTTGAAATCTGTTATTATCAGACAAGACTGAATAAAATACTTGTCTGTGATAAGATTTAATTAATTGAATTTGTATTGCGATTGGTTTCCTCCCAGCCAGAGCCAGATGTCCACTTTCACCTCAAACTGATGGAGAGATTTTTTTTTCCAGGTTAAGAGGGATGTACTAACAGAGATGAAATATCTTGAAACGGTATTTGTGGCAGACCAGAGTCTGGTGAGTTTTTTTTAAAATAATGTATTCTGCAATGTGGGCGTTGCTGGCTGGGCCAGCATTTATTACCCATCCCTAGTTGCCCCTTGAGAAGGTGATGGTGAGCTGCATTCTTGAACTGCTGCAGTCCACCTGCTGTGGGTTGACCCATGATGCCTTCGGGAGAGAATTCCAGGATTTGGACCAAGTGATAGTAAAGGAACAGTGATATATTTTCAAGTCTGGATGGTGAGTGGCTTGGAGGGGAACTTTGAGGTGGTTGTGTTCCCATATGTCTGCTGTCCTTGCCCTTCTACATGGAAGTTGTTGTGGGTTTGGAAGGTGCTGTCTGAGGATCTTTGGTAGATTGTACACACTGCTGCTACTGAGCATCGGTGATGGAGGGAGTGGATGTTTGGATGTTAAGGATGGCAGTTTCCTTCCCTAAAGGACATTAATGAACCACATGGGTTTTTCCAACAATCGACAATGGATTCATGGTCATCATTAGATTGTTAATCCCATTAATTCAAATTCCGGCATCTGCCACGGCAGGATTCGAACCCAGGACATTAGCTGGGTCTCTGGATTAACGGTCCAGTGATAATACCACTAGGCCATTGCCCCTGAGGCCCCAACCATACACTTAGATCCTGTGCGGACCAGCTGGTAAATGTATTCACTGACATCTTCAGCCTCTCTCTCCTACAAGCTGAAGTCCCTAATCGCTTCAACACTACCACCATCGTCCTAGTACCTAAGAAAACACATGCAATGTACCTTAATGACTACCATCCAGTGGCTTTGGCCTCAATAATCATAAAGTGCTTCGAGAGGCTGGTTATGGCCCACATCAACTCTAGCCTCCCAATCTGCCTCGATCCCCTACAATTTGCCTACTGACATAACAGGTTCACAGATGATGCCATATCCCTAGCCCTACACTCATCCCTGGAACGTCTGGGTAACAAGGACACATTATGACAAATTGCTGCTCATTGACTATAGCTCCGCCTTCAACACCATTTCCCACTCCAGACTGACCTCAAAACTGCATGACCTTGGTCTCAGCTCCACTCTCTGCAACTGGATCTTCAACTTTCTGACCCACAGACCACAATCAGTGAGGATAGGTAACTGTACCTCCTCCACAATAACACTTAACACTGGAGCCCCCCAAGGGTACGTCCTCAGCCCCTACTGTCCTCCCTGTACACCCACAACTGTGTTGCCAAATTCCGAAGAAATGCCATCTTCAGCGCTGACAACACCTTTGCTGTAAGACAGATATCTAACTGTGAAAAGTCAAAATACAGAAGGGAGATAGAGGGCTTGGTGACGTGGTGCAATAAAAACAATCTATCCCTCAACATCAGAAAAACTAAAGAACTGATCATCAATTTCAGAAAGATAGGAGGAGAAATAGGGCCCCATATACATCAATGGAATTGAGGTTGAGAGAGTGGAGAGCGCCAAGTTCCTTGAAATGACGATAACCAATGACCTGTCCTGGATATCCCACTTGGATGGGACAGTCAAGAAGGCATAACAACACCTCTTCTTCCTCAGGTGACTCAGGAAATTTGACATGTCCAGAAGGTCCCTCACCAACTTCTACAGGTACACCATTGAAAGCATACTGTCTGGGTGCATAATGGCCTTGTATGGCAACTGCTCTGCCCAGGACCGTAAGAAACTACAGAAGGTTGTGTGCACAGCCCAGACCATCACAGAAACCAACCTTCGATCCATGGACTCCATTTACATGACCCATTGCCGTGGAAAGGCTGCCAACATCATCAATGACCCATTGCACCCCTGTAATGCTCTCCTACAACCTCTTCCGTCAGGCAGAAGATACAGAATCTTGCACACACACACACACACACACACACACACACACACACACACACACAC
>JAHRHZ010000227.1:539808-574877 GCA_024137785.1 Ginglymostoma cirratum
CACACACACACACACACACACACACACACACACACACACACACACACGTATATACAAGCGGGTTAAGGTACATCTTCTTCCTGGCTGTTCTCAGACTGATGAATGGACTTTGTAGCCCCAAATAATGCTGATCTTGCTAACGTTGATCTTGCCTAGTGCATGCCTTGTGGAATGCAACCTGTATGCCTCTTTGAAGTGTATGTCCTTGCTTACTATGACTGCCTGTACTGCTTATAAAAGTAGCTTTTTATGGTACTTCAGTACACATGACATTAAATCAATCAATCAATCAATCAAGAGAACTGTTGATGATAATTTCCATCACTTTACTGCTGATCGAAAGTAGATTGATGGGGTGGTAATTGTTCTTCTCTTTGTGTGTAGGACATACCTGGGCAATTTTCAACATTATCAGGTAGATGCCAGTGTTGTAACTGTACTGGAACAGCTTGGCCAGGGGAGTGGCAAGTTCTGGAGCACAAGTCTTCAGTACTATTGCTGAAAATTTGACAGGCCCCATGTTCTTTGCAATATCCGGTGTCTCCAACCGTTTCTTGATATCACGTTGAGTTATATGGAGGGATTGTCTTCTGTGGAGAGGTTGAAATTGGAAGAACAATAGGTGACCTTGTTAAAAGAGACAAGATTTTCATGGGAGTTGGCAGGGTGGCTTGGAAAGGTTGTTTCCCCTTGTGGGACAGTCTGAAACAAGAAAGCATCATCTCAAAGTAAGGAGTCGCCCATCGAAGACAGAGATGAGGAGCAGGAATTTCTGCTCTGCTCTCCAAAGGAATTCTTTACTAGCTTTTGTAGCTGGGATCACATGTGGGATAATGAAATTTGTGATGAACCTCTTTTGGTCACTGAATGTTCAACAAGTATTTGCTTTCTTTTCAGCTCACAAGACATGGGAGTAGAGATGCTACAGTGAGCGTATTGCTTTCTGTTGCCAATACATTGGACTTGGTGAGTGTGGAGAGATTTTTGATCAACCTGTTTTCACATGTGATAACACACCTCTGGAGTGGGAGGGGCCTGCATCAGTCCTCCTGGTTCAGTGGTAGGAGCATTATGACTGTGCCTCAGGAACCCTCCTGCTGAGTACGGGGACTGTGTTCACATTGATAACAGATTCACTTTTCTCTTCCATTTCTCTGTTTCAGTCGCCCCTGCTTCCAGCTGGCTCATGATCAAATTGACAGGAAGTCCGGTCTTGTAGGAATATAGAACATTGATCAAGGTCAAGTGTGAGTCGAAATTATACAGTGAATGGCAGAATCCTTAGGAGTGTGGACATACAGTGGGATCTAAGTGTGCAGGTCCACAGATCACTGAACATGGCAGCACAGGTGGATAAGTTGCTAAAGAAAGGTCTACAGCATGCTGAGATAGTAAGAACTGCCAATGCTGGAGTCAGAGATAACACTTTGTGAAGCAGGCCAGTTTCAAATTGTCCCCACCCACAGCCTCGTCCCATGTTGAACCCTCCTTCTCATCTCTGCCTCCTTGACCTGACACAATCTGTCCATCTTCTCTCCCACCTATCCACCACTGAAGGAACACAGCAGGCCAGGCAGCATCAGAGAAGCAGGAAAGTTGATGTCCCAACCCGAAATGTCAACTTTCCTGCTCCTCAAATGCTGCCTTGCCTGCTGTGTTCCTTCAGCTCCGCACTGTATTACCTACAGCATGCCTGACTTCATTGGATGTGGCATTGAGTAAAAGGATAGATAAGTTATGCTGCAGTTTTATACAGTTTTAGTTAGACCCTTCTTGGAATATTGCATACAGTTCTGGTCACCACTCTACCAGAAGGATGTTCTGAGGAAGGGTCATCTGATCCGAAACGTTAACTCTGATTTTTTCTTCACAGATGCTGCCAGACCTGTTGAACTTTTCCAGCAACTTTGTTTTTGTTCCTGATTTACAGCATCCGCAGTTCTTTTGGTTTTTACCAGAAGGATGTGGATGCTTTGGAGAGGATACAGAAAAGGTTTAACAGGATGTTGCCAGGGATTGGGGACTTTAGCTATGAAGAAAGGTTGGAAAGGCTGAGATAACAAGGTGTGGAGCTGGGGGAACACAGCAGGCCAGGCAGCATCAGAGGAACAGGAAAGTTGACATTTTGGGTCGGGACCTTTCTTCAGAAATGGGGGAGGGGGAAGGGAGCCGGAAAATAAATATCGAGGAGGGGTGGGGCTGGGGAAGGTAGGTGGGATGGTGAGAGATGAGTTCAGTTGGCAGTGGTGAGGATTGTGAGGTAGGAGTGGTGGATAGGTGGAGAGAAGATGGACAGATTGTATCAGGGCAAGGAGGCAGAGATGAGAGGGAGGGTTCAACATGGGACGAGGCTGGGGGTGGGGACAATTTGAAACTGGTAAAATCCATGTTTAGACTATTGGGCTGTAGGCTCCTGAGGTGGAATATGAGGTGTTGGTCCCCCAGTTTGCAGGTTGTGTCATTGTGACACTGGAGAAGGCCCAGGATGGATATGTCACCCAGGGAGGGGGAGGGGGAGTTAAAATGTTTTGTGTTGGGAAAGTGTTGTGATTTGTCGCACAAAACTGTCTCTGAGTCTCCGCTTGGTCTCATAGATGTAGAGGAGGCCGCACCAGGAGCAGCGGATACAGGAGACCAGTTGACGGATGTGCAGGTGAACCCATGTCTGTCTGATGTGGAATGTTTGTTTGGTGCCTTGAATGGAGACGAGAGGGGAGGGGCAGAGGCAGTAGAGGCACTTCCTGCGGTTTCAGGGAAAGGTGCTGGGAGTCGTGGAGTTCGTGGGGAGTGTGGAGCGGACGAGGGAATTGCGGAGAGAGCAGTCCCTACGAAAGGCAGATAGGGGTGGAGAGGGAAATCTCTCTTTGGTTGTGGGGTCGGATTGTAGGTGGCGGAAGTGGCGGAGAATGATACGTTGGATGCGGAGGTTGGTGGGGTGATACGTGAGGGCAAGAGGGATTCTGTATTTGTTTTTGTTTTTGCTGAGGGGAGGCAATGTGAGGGCAGAGGTGAGGGAGACGCAAGAGATGTGTTTAAGGACATTTTTAATCATTGGACGATGAAAGTTACAGTCTTTGAAATACGAGGACATCTGTGACGTTCAGGAGTGGAACACCCCATCTTGGGAGCAGATGTGGTGGAGGCGGAGGAATTGAGAATATTCTTGCAGGAAGGTGGGTGAAAGGATGTGTAGTCTGGCTAGCTGTGGGAGTCGGTGGGCTTGAGATAGATATCAGTTTCGAGGTGGTCACTAGAGATGGAGACAGAGAGGTCCAGGAAGGAGAGAGAGGTATCGGAGATGGTCCAGGTAAACTCAAGATTGGACTGAAAGGTGTCAGTAAAGTTGATGAACTGCTCAAGCTTCTTGTGGATACAATCATCGATGTCGCGGAGGAAGAGGTGGGGGATGATGCCAGTGTAGATGTGGAAGATGAACTGTTCCACGTATCCTACAAAGAGGTGGGCATAGCTTGGGCCCATGCGGGTTCCAGTAGCACCCCCTTTAGTCTGTAGAAAGTGGGAGGAGTTGAAGGAGAAGTTGTTAAGGGTAAAGACCAGTTCGGTTAGGCGAATAAGGGTGTCAGTGGAGGGGGACTGATTGGGCCTGCGGGAGGGAAAGAAGCGGAAGGCTTTTAGGCCGTCTGCACGATGGATACAAGTATACAGAGATCGGATGTCCATAGTGAAGATGAGGTGTTGGTCGCCAGGGAATTGGAAGCCTTGGAAGAGGCAGAGGGCATGGGTGGTGCTCCAGACGTAGGTAAGGAGTTCCTGGACTGGGGAGGGAGAGTCAAATATAAATGAAGACTGTAAGAGTTTCTTTAGGTATATAAAGGGCAAAAGAGAGGCAAAAGTGTACATTGGACCACTGGAAAATGATGGTGGACAGATAGTAGTGGGGAACAAGGAAATTGCTGAGGAACTGAATAATTACTTCACATCAGTCTTCACAGTGGAAGACACGAGTAATCTCCCAAAAATTCAAGAGGGTAGTGGGCAGAGCCGAATATGGTGGCCATCACTAAGGAAAAGGTGCTAGTAAAACTGATTGGCCTGAAGGTGGATAAATAACCTGGAGCAGATGGACTACACCCCAGAATTCTAAAGGAGATAACTGAAGAGACAGTGGAAGCATTGATGGTGATCTCTCAGGAATCACGAGAGTTGAAGGGGGGTCCCAGAGGACGAAAAAAATCGCTAAAGTGACACCCCTGTTTAAAAAGGGAGTAAGGCAAAAGATGGAAAATTACAGGCTGATTAGCCTAACCTTGGCCGTGGATAAGATTTTGGAGTCCATTATGAAGGATGAGATTTCTGAATGTTTGGAAATGTATAGCAAAATAGGGCAAAGTCAGCATGGCTTCATCAAGGGAAAGTCATGCCTGACAAATCTGCTAGAATTCTTTGAGGAAGTAACGAGCAGGGTAGACCAAGGAGATCCAATGGATGTTATCTAGCTGGACTTCAAGAAGGCCTTTGATAAGGTGCCACACAGGAGGCTGCTGAGTCAGATAAGGGCCCATGGTGTTAGAGGCAAGGTGCTAGCATGGATAGAAGATTGGCTGTCTGGCAGAAAGCAGAGAGTGGGGATACCTCTGGAGGAAGGTATAGATGGTCTGATTAACAAGTTTGCAGAGGACACTAAGATTGGTGGAGTACGAGATAGTGAAGGGGACTGTCGGAGAATGCAGCAGAATATAGATAGATTGGAGAGTTGGGCGGAGAAATGGCAGATGGAGTTCAATCCAGGCAAATGCGAGGTGATGTATTTTGGAAGATCCAATTCAAGAGCGATCTATATGGTAAATGTAAAAGCCCTGGGGAAAATTGATGCACAGAGAGATCTGGGTATTCAGGTCCATTGTACCCTGAAGGTGGAAACGCAGGTTGAAAGAGTGGTCAAGAAGGTATACGGCATGCTTTCATTCATCGGACAGGGTATTGAGCACAAGAGTGGGAAGGCCGTGTTACAGTTGTATAGGACTTTGGTTCGACCACATTTGGAATACTGTGTACAGTTCTGGTCGCTGCATTACCAAAAGGATGTGGATGCTTTGGAGAGGTTGCAGAGGAGGTTCACCAGGATGTTGCCTGGTATGTAGGGCAATAGCTATGAAGAGAAGTTGAGTAGATTAGGATTATTTACATGAGAAAGATGGAGGTTGAGGGGGGACCTGATTGAGGTCAATAAAATCATGAGAGGTATAGGCAGGGTGGATAGCAAAAAGCTTTTTCCCAGGGTGCGGGACTCAATTACTAGGGGGCATAATTTCAAGGTGAGAGGGGAAAAGTTTAAGGGAGATATGCGTAGAAAGTTCTTTATGCAGAGGGTGGTGCGTGCCTGGAACGCATTGCCAGCGAAGGTGGTAGAAGCGGGCACGATAGCGTCATTTAAGATGCATCTAGACAGATACATGAATGGGCAGGGAGCAGAGAGATACAGATCCTTGAAAAATAGGCGTCGGTTTAGATAGAGGATTTGGATCGGTGCAGGCTTGGAGGGCCGAAGGGTCTGTTCCTGTGCTGTAATTTTCTTTGATGCAGATGTATAGCTGGATGGACACATCAGGCCAAGCAGCATCAGAGGAGCAGGAAGGCTGACATTTCGGGCTTAGACACTTCTTCATTTTCTGAAGAAGGGTCTGGGCCTGAAACGTCAGCCTTCCTGCTCCTCTGATGCTGCTTGGCCTGCTGTGTTCATCCAGCTCTACACCTTGTTATCTCAGATTCTCCAGCATCTGCAGTTCCTACTATCTCGGTAATTTTCTTTGTTCTTTGTTCTTTATAAAGGGGTCTTTCTCAGGATGGCAGCCAGTGACAATTGGTGTTCCACAAGGGTCAGCGCTGGGACCACAACTTTTCCCTTTGTACATTAATGATCTCGATGAAGGAACTGTGGGCATTCTGGCTAAGTTTGCAGTCGATACAAAGATAGGTGGACGGACAGGTAGTATTGAGGAGGTGGGGAGGCTGCAGAAGGATTTGGACAGGTTAGGAAAGTAGGCAAAGAAGTGGCAGATGGAGTGCAATGTGGGGAAGTGTGATGTCATGCACTTTGGTAAGAAAAATAAAAGCATGGACTATTTTCTAAATGGGGAGAAAATTCAGAAGTCTGAAATGCAAAGAGACTTGGGAGTTCTAGTCCAGGATTCTCTCAAGGTAAACTTGCAGGTTGAGTCAGTAGTCAGGAAGGCAAATGCAATGTTGGCATTTATTTTGAGAGGACTTGAATATAAAAGCAAGGATGTACTACTGAGGCTTTATAAGGCTTTGGTCAGGCCACATTTGGAGTATTGTGTGCAGTTTTGGACCCCATATCTCAGGAAGATGCACTGGCCCTGGATGGGTTCAGAGGAGGTTCAATAGAATGGTCCCAGCAATGGAAAGCTTAACATATGAGGAACGTTTGAGGACTCTGGGACTATACTCATTGGAGTTTAGAAGGATGAGGGGAGATCTAATTCAAACTTACAGAATACTGAATGGCCTGGACAGAGTGGATGTTGGGAAAATGCTTCCATTGGTAGGAGAGTCTAGGACCCAAGGGCACAGCCTTCGAGGAAAGTGAAGACCTTTTAGAGTAGAGATAAGGAGAAACGTCTTCAGTGGTGAATTTATGGAATTCACTGCCACAGAAGGCTGTGGAGGCCAGATCATTGAGTACATTTAAGACTGAGATAGATAGGTCCTTGGTTATCAAGGGTTCCAAGGGTTCTGGGGAGAAAGTTGGAGAATGGGGTTGAGGATCTTGAGGTGAATGGCACCTGCCCATTTACCTCCTCCCTCCCCAGTATCCAAGGGCCCAAACATACCTTCCAGGTGAAGCAACATTTCACCTGCACTTCCCAGAATCTAGTTTACTCCATTCGTTGCTCACAATGTGGTCTCCTCTACATTGGGGAAACAAAACGTAGACTTGGTGACCGGTTGCAGAACATCATCTACGTTCTGTTCGCAAAAAAGAAACTGAACTACCTGTCGCCTGCCACTTCAACGCATCACCCTGCTCCCTCGCCAACACCTCTGTCTCTGGCTTGCTACAGTGTTCCAGTGAAGCCCAATGCAAGCTGGAGGAACAACACCTCATTTTCCGCTTGGGGACCCTACAGCCCTCCGCACTCAATATTGAGTTCTATAGTTTTCGGGCCTAAACTCTCCCATGTCCCAGCCTCCCACCCAACACACCAGGCCTTGTTACCACATAGCCTGCCATGACATGCGCCCTGTTGTTCGTCACTAACAGTCCCCATTAACAACTAGTCACCACCCCGCCCCCAGCCTAATCGTTAGCAACTCCTTTGTCTGTCCAATTGTCTTTCTCTCTCTTTGGGCTCTATCCTATCGTTTACTCACTACCCCACCCATCTCCCTATTTTCTGCATATAAACTGACGTTTTCCAAGCCACCATCAGTTCTGAGGAAGGGTTACTGGACCCGAAACGTTAACTCTGTTTTCTCCTTCACAGATGCTGCCAGACCTGCTGAGCTTTTCTAGCAACTTTGTTTTTGTTCCTGATTTACAGCATCTGCAGTTCTTTCGGTTTTTGTCCATCACAGAGAGTTGCTTGGAGGGTTCAATTTCAAATGCCAATATCATGGTTGTTCAGGAGGCTGTAAGTTTCTTGCATGTTGTGTGGAACATGCAAAAGTAAGGCAATGATCTTCTTTTGGCTTAAACGACTATCCTATAGTGAGTAAGCATGAGAAATGTCTCTGAGTCCTTGAGTACTCTGTATTTGTCCAATTAGCCAAATGTTGTTTGGTAATCTAGGCGAGGAACAAATTATTGCGAAGTGCTGGTCATTGCAGCTGGACATCGGCTAAGGCCTGCAACACAATCAGGGAGCATAACTGAGCCTGCCGGATTGCTCCGGCGTTGTCATTAACTTGGTCAGTTAGCTGGTTGATAGACCTGCTGTACAGACTTGATCAGGGTGATGGTGCGGATGTTGATTCCTGCTTCCTGTGTACGGAGGTTTGTGGTGAGTTGCTGAATATTGATGTTATCTTGTGGCAAGTCATGGACTTTTTATCTTTAATTGGTTAAGTCACTCATTAAGGGCTGCTAGATCAAGGGAGTTAACAGATGCCACTCCTGCTGCATACCCAGCTCCTGCCATTTCAGCAAGTCCTCTTTTGGTTCACTTATTTTTTCGGTCCAACTGAACTAACGGTCTTCATTGAAGAATATCTGTCAGCGGAGAGTGAAAGACAGTTATTTCTCATTTTTGGACAAGGAATGGGCAGCATCAGGTTGACCTGGATCAAAAAGTGAATCTTCTTTATCTGGGGGGTTAAAATGCTTGGGTTTCTGTTTCTTATAACTCTAGGCCATTACCCATTGTACAGGTTATATTTTCATCACAAGTGGGGTTAGCAGGGATTGGTTCGGAAATGTGTGGTTTTGGTCATTGTCCTACTCGGATCTGGTACTGCTTTCTATCAGTACAGGAGTGCCCGTTTTCTCATTTGGTGCATTTCCCATTATGAGCGGCAGAGTATATGATATTAGAGCACTGTCGAGATTCCAAGGTACAATTGGTACTAACAGTCTGCCACTGTGGTTTACTGCTCGTGTCTCCTGCATTTTGGGTTTGGGACCATACAATAGTATCATTTATTATTCTGATCTGCAATTTTTTTTATTGCTGCTGATTACCTTCCTTCATGAGAGAATGGAGGTTACAGTCGCAATGCTCCTTAATATCAGGGGATATGTTATAGCATACTGCTGTGCCAGTTCCTTCTCCAAAAGTCTTGTTAACAGGTTTTCCATCTGTACCTATGCAGGTTAACAGGTGAATACCTTGCGTACAGGCAAGTTGATGGAGGGCGTGGGTGGTGTCACGGATGTAGGTAGGGAGTTCCTGGACCAAGGGGGTGAAAATGGAGTCTAGGTAGGTGGAGATGAGTTCGGTGGGGCAGGAGCAGGCGGAGACAATGGGTTGACCAGGGCATTCAGGTTTGTGGATTTTGGGAAGGAGATAGAAGCGGGCGGTGCGGGGTTGGGGAACAATGAGGTTGGAGGCGGTGGGTGGGAGGTCACCTGAGGTGATGAGGTTGTGGATGGTTCGGGAGATGATGGTTTGGTGCTCGGGGGTGTGGTCATGATCCAGGGGGTGGTCGGAGGAGGTGTTGGAGAGTTGGCGCCTGGCCTCAGCGATGTAGAGGTCAGTGCGCCATACTACAACTGCGCCTCGCTTGTCCGCGGGTTTTATGGTGAGGTTGGGATTGGAGCGGAGGGAGCGGAGGGCTGCACGTTCTGCAGGGGAGAGGTTGGAGTGTTTGAGGGGGTAGAGAGGTTGAGGCGATTGATGTCTCGACGGCAGTTGGAGATGAAGAGGTTGAGGGAGGGTAGGAGGCCTTGGGATGGTGTCCAGGAGGAGGGCTTGTGTTGGAGGCGGGAGAAGGGGTCAGTAGATGGAGGGTTAGATTCGCGGTTGAAGAAGTAAGCGTGGAGGCGGAGGCGACAGAAAAACTGCTCAATGTCCAAACGTGAGCGGTATTCGTTGATGTGTGGGTGGAGGGGGACAAACGTGAGCCCTTTGCTGAGGACTGACCGTTCGTCCTCAGTAAAGGGGAGGTCTGGGGGGATGGTGAAGGCTACTCTAGTGCTAGTCCGTCAGCACATTTGTGCTTATTATTCGAGCTCGCTCTCATGCTAGTCCATCAATGCCCCATCCGATTTGCTCCTCACTCCACCTCTGCACTCTGGTTCATTCAGTTGCTTTATAAGATGGGCATCACAGCTTACAGAGACTATTGACACGGCTCACTCTACCTACAAGGTGGTAAAATATAACGTCATCAGCCTCTTAGTGATCCCGTGACAGTGGTCTCAAGCAGGATACCCTGCTTACTGTGCCAGTCTGTTTAAGCGACTTTCTTGGAGGCAGTAACAACTCGGAGGCGGAGGAGTTTGTTTAAGCCAATCGAGCGGTTTATTACAAGCAATTACCGGTAATTGCAGGTAGGAGTTCTAGGTAGACAGGCAAGAACACCGAACTCACTCTGATTCATGAGCATGAGTTACAGCTTTTTATACAGAGAAATAAACAACTTGTCTAGCAATCTTCAGCAGTTTATCTCTTTGTTTATCTCCACCCCCCTTTCCAATGTAGTGACTCCCTGCGGCACATCCTGTGCTCTCATTTTAGTTTGATAATTCAACCAGAGTTTGATAATTTAATCAGCTATCTACTTTCTCAGCTATTCCTGTCCTATCATCCTGCTTAATCTCGTCAACCAGCTATCTAACGGTCAGGGTGCATGGTCCTGTGGTCAGCCATTTCAACATGGTCACAAGACCTCATTATTCTACCGGAATTAGCCTTGTTTAAGCATTTCAGTCAACTATTTCTTGTCTATTCTAGTCTATTCTATTAAACTTGTGTGCATGCGTGCGTGTGTGTCTGTGTGTGTGCATTTGTGAACGGGAGAATCTTGCCTTTCACCTGCTATCTTTTTTAGTACCGTCAGATACATTCCATCAGGGCCAGGAGACTTGTCTATCTTTAGCTCCCTTAGCCTACCTAACACTACCTCTTTTGTGATAATGATCATGTTTAGGTCCTCACCTATCTAAGTCTCCTTGTCATTAATTACTGGCATGTTATTCGTCTCATCCATTGTGAAGACTGACACAAAGTACCTGTTCAGTGCCTCACTATTTCCTCATTTCCCATTTTTAAATACCCCTTCTCATTATCAAATGGACCAATGTTTACCTCAGCCACTCTTGTTCGTTTTATATATTTGCAGAAACTTTTGCTTTCTGTCTTTATAGTCTGAGCTAGTTTACTCTTCTAATCTATCTCACTTTTCTTTATAGCTTTTTTTTGACTTTTTGTTGACCTATAACGTTTCCCCAATCATCTAGTTTCCCACTGGTCTTTGCCATTTTATATGCTTTATCTTTCAATTTGATGGCCTCTGCTATTTCCTTTGACATCCATGGCTGATCACTCCTTTTTCTACAGACCTTCCTTTTCACTGGGATATAGTTTTGCTGAGCACTTTGAAAAATTGCTTTGAAATTCCTCCACTGTTTCTGAACTGTCCTGCCATAAAATCTTTTCTTCCAGTCTACTTTAGCCAATTCTTTCCTCATCCTATTGTAGTCTCCTTTGTTTAAGCACAGGACCCTAGTATTGGATTTTATCTTCTCACTTTCCAACTGTATTCTGAATTAAAAAATACTGTGATCGCTCTTTCCAAGACGGTCCCTAACTATCAGATCATTAATTATTCCTGTCTCATTACGCAGCACCAGATCTAAGATAGCTTGCTCCCTTGTCGTTTCCATTGCATTCTGTTCAAGAAAGCTATCGCGGATACTTTCAATGAACTCCTCCTCAAGGCTGCCTTGACTGACCTGGTTCAACCAATTGACGTGTCCATTAAAATCCCCCAAGATAATTGCCGTACCATTATTACAGGCATTAGTTATTTCTTTGTTTATTGCCCGGCCCAATGTGATGTTATTATTTGGTGGCCTATAGACTACGCTTATCAGTGACATTTTCTTCTTTGAATTTCTAATTTCCACCTGAATGGATTCAACCTTATTCTCCGTAGAACCTGTGTCATCTCTCACTACCACCCTGATGTCACCCTTAAATATCAGTGTGACACCTCCTCTCTTACCATCTTGTCTGTCCTTCTGAACAGACCAATACCCCTGGATATTTAATTCCCAGTTGTAACCATCCTGCAATCATGTCTCTGGAATGGCTACTTAATCATACTCATTTGTGATGATTTGTGCCGTTAACTCATCTACCTTGTTTCGATTGCTGCGAACATTCAGGTATAGTGCCTTTATGCTAGTTTTTATACCATTGTTTTGAATTTTAACATCCTCATTAATACCATCCCCTGAGTTTTCTTTGCTCTTAACTTCTTTCATAGTCTTCGATGTAGTTAAACCCCCCTGCACACATGTTAACCTGCTGTTTTCTTTTCTATTCACTGGTTTAAAGTCCTGTTAACCAACCTGCTTATCCTTTTCACTATACCATTGGTCCCAGCTCGATTCAGGTGGACACCGTCCCAATGGTATAGATCCCTCCTGTTCCAAAACTGATGCCAGTGCCCCATGAAAAGGACCCCTTCTTTCCCACACCACTCCTTTAGCCACGTGTTCACTTCCCTAATTTTCCTATCCCCGTAGTATCCTAGCAATGGCAAAATTGTGAAGTGATTCACTTTGAAAGATCGAATTTGAATGCAGAATACAGGGTTAATGGCAGGATTCTTGGCAGTGTGGAGGAACAGAGGGATCTTGGGGTCCACGTACATAGATCCCTCGAAGTTGCCGCCCAAGTTGATAGGGCTGCAAAAAAGGTGTATGGTGTGTTGGCTTTCATTAGCAGGGGGATTGACTTTAAGAGCCACAAGGTTATGCTGCAGCTCTATAAAACTCTGGTTAGACCACACTTGGAATATTGTGTTCAGTTCTGGTCACCTCATTACGGGAAAGATGTGGAAGCTTTAGAGAGGGTGCAGAGGAGATTTACCAGGATGCTGCCTGGACTGGAGGGCAGGTCTTATGAGGAAAGGTTGAGGGAGCCAGGGCTTTTTTCATTGGACCAAAGAAGGATGAGAGGTGCCTTGATAAGAGGTTTACAAGATGATGAGAAGCATAGATCGAGTGGATAGTCAGAGACTTTTTCCCAGGGTGGAAATGACTATTACGAGGAATAATTTTAAGGTGATTGGAGGAAGGTACAGGGGAGACGTCAGAGGTAGTTTCTTTAGACAGAGATTGGTGAGTGTGTGGAATGAGCTGCTGGCAGTGGTAGTAGAGTCAGATACATTAGGGACTCTTAAGTGACTCTTGGATAGGCTCATGGATGATGGTAAAATGTAGGGTATGCAGGGTAGATTGATCTTAGAGTGGGATAATAGGTCAGCACAACATTGGCACGGTGGTTCAGTGGTTAGCACTGCTGCCTCACAGTGCCAGGGACTTGGGTTCAATTCCACCCTCAGGTGACCCTCTGTGTGGAGTTTGTTCATTCTCCCTGTGTCTGCATGGGTTTCCTCTGGGTGCCCTGGTTTCCTCCCACAGTCCAAAGATGTGTAGGCTGTGTGGATTGGCCATGCTAAATTGCCTGTGGTGTTCAAGGATGTGTAGATTAAGTGGGTTATAAGGGGATGGGGCTGGGTGGAATGCTCTGAGGGTCAGTGTGGACTTGTTGGGCTGAAGGGCCTGTTTCCACACTGTAGGGATTCTATGATCTTCTATGAACATTGTGGGCTGCAGGATCTGAACTGTGCTGTACTGTTCTATGTTCTAATACTTACTTGAAAGAAAATGTGAAGAGAGGGGTTAGGGGATGAAATCAAATTGGAATTGGAGTGGGGAATAAAGCACTCCACTACCACCATCCCCAATACCCCCTCCCCCCACCAGAATGATGGCCGTCTCTCCCTGAATGCAATGACAGCATTGGTGGACTCCGCTTGCTCCCTCTCCAAGGACATGCAGGCATGAAAACATAGAAGAAGAGTAGGCAGAAATGACCCCATCCACAGTCGCTGCCTGGGCATGTTAATGCCCAGCCACGCTGGCCCAGGAGCAGACGTACAAGGAGATCCTCTGACCTGCCTGTTCCCCTCCACAACGGGTGCCCAAAGACCAGGAGCATGGGACTGAAGTGTAACCAAAACCATAATAGAAGGTCTGTGAGATAGCTAATAAGGGAGAGCAAATGCCCACACCTAATATACACGTGGTCCACGGACTCCACAGCCCCACAAAATAAACGGATTTCCACCACCCTGTGATAAATGGGCACACCAAGGCATGTCCTGGCACTGGATGAAGAAGAAGAGGTGGGTGGTTTGTAGCAGCAGGCTGCATGGGGCCTGCCGTTCAGCAGTTCTAAAGTCCAAACTCTGTTGTGGAGGTGGCTCAGGTTGTAGGGCACAAGCTCCTGAGGGAGGTTTCGAGATCCTGGGGCCAATGTGAGATTCCGTCCGAGCAGGGCTACGTGCAGATGGGATTCCACTTGTACACCTGAGCATCCTCCAACTAGTGCACAACACCAGGTCCAAGCACTGCCGTTTTGAGGTACCAGATGGCACTGTCCATAAACCGGACATCTACTGCCACCCTGTGTGCCAATTGCAGCAGTAGTATCCAGCCCAGGTCTCTGCCTGCCACCCAGCATGGCCCTGACCCTGGTCACCACCACCCCGCCTCCGGCCACGGCCCACCCATCCGCCAGCCACTTGAACCCCTGATTGTGGAGGTGCAGATTCCTGAGCAACAGCTCTCTGATGATAGCCCCTACTCCTGACAGAGGGTAGGCACGGTGCAACACATTCCAGACAGTGATTAGATCCTGGTAAAAGACAGTGTCCTGAGGGTGACCTACAAACCATCACGGTCGATAGCCAGGAGCTGTGTGTTGTAGTTGAGGTTGAGGTTATACATCTGATGGAAAAAATACGTCGCCAGGGTGCGCCACCAAGGATAAGGCTCAACATAAAGGTATTGCTGCAAGGCCTGAAGGTGGAATGTCACCATCTGGATGTGGACGCACACCAGCAACTGACTGCCGTCCTCAATAGGGAGATTCAGAACCTGTGCCATGACCCAGTGCGGCTTTTTGTCCCAGAAGAAGTGAACCAACGTTCGCTGGATGTCAGCGACAAAAACCAGGAGGAGGGACCAAAGGGACTAGGCTAGACCACAACATGGAGGCCACCAGCTGGCTTATGAGCAGCACTCAGCTCCTATACGATAGAACTCAGAGCAGTCCTGTCCAGCAGCCTGGGTGAGCCAAGACTTTGGCCTCCAGCTCCTGCCAATTCACCCCCAGCCAAGATTCCTCAGCTGGGCTAAAGTAGAGCCCCAGATAGAGGAGATGGGTGGTGCTCCAGCTGAACCCCCCTTGACTCCTCCAGCAGCGAGTCCACCCACCACAGACTAACCAGAAGTCTGGAACATTTAGCCCAGTTGATCCTGGCGGAAGACACCACCAAGTACACAGCCTGGCACTTGCACATCCTCCCTAGCTTGGCTGAGTCAGTGAAAGTGAGGAGCACATCGTCGGTGTGAGCTGAAAGGACCACGCCTATGTCCGGCCCATGCAAACCCAGCCCCAACAACCTCCTCAGCAAGATCACAGGAAAAGCTCCACGCACAGGGGGATACAGCTGGCCAGACAAGGGGCAACTGTGACACACTCCTTTCCTGAAGCAAAGGGGCACGGTAAGGGACCCGTTAACTTTAACCAGACCAGGCGGTGTACAAAATATGGATCTGGGCGACCAATTGCATCCTGAACCCAAATGCCCACAGAGTCCGGAGCAGATACTCGTGGTTAACCCTGTTGAATGCCTTCTCCTGATTGTGAGACAGGAAGGCGCTCAGCAGACCTGTCTGTTGACAAGAATGGATCAGGTCGCAGACCAGATGGATAATACCATGAATCCTCTGGCCTGGAACTGTGTGTAACTGGTCAGAGTGGATCATGTGAACCAGCATGGACGCCAGGCAAGAGGCCAACACCCTGGTAAAGATTTTGTAATCCGTGCTGACAAGGGAGACCGGACACCAGTTCTTAAGAGAACGCAGGTCCCCTTTCTTTGGCAGCAGGATGATGACCGCCTTGTGCCAAGAAAGGGGCAGCTGACTGACCAAGAGACACTCCCCCAGGAACTGCACATAGTTGCCCTGCCTCCCCCACTCAGGATGTCCCAAAAATGCACTGATGAAATCCAGTCAGCCTGTCCAGCCCCAGGGACTTACCCCTCAAGAGGCAGATGAGGGTGCCAGTCAGCTCCTCAAATGTGATGGGAACATCAAGTGATGAGGCGTCTTCCAGGCTGAGCTGCTGCAGGTCCTCCCACAAACCTCTGAGAGCATCCATGTTGGACTGATCCGGAGAGAACAGAGCTGTGTAATAAGTGTGAATCTGGGCCCAGATGCCCTCTGGATCCCCGAGACAAGGGACCTGTTGTTGGCCAGCAGCACACGGAGCTGTTGACGGGTGCCAAGCCTTTTTTCCAATGAATAGCAGAAGAGGGAAAGCATAGCCCGGTCCTGGAGGAGCCGGATGTGTGACCTCACATACATGCCCTGGGACCCAACGAGCTGAAGTTCTTGGAGCATGGCCGCCTTCTCTTTGTACACCCCCCGCAGGGCCAGGTCCGCATCAGAGATAATAGGTACTGCAGATGCTGGAGAATCTGAGATAACAAGGTATGGAGCTGGATGAACACAGCAGGCCAAGCAGCATCATAGGAGCAGGAAAGCTTGACATTTCGGGCCTAGACCCTTCATCAGGCTGACTGATGACTCCAGGTCAACCACCTCCTTCTCCAACTCCCCGATCCTGGATTTCCGCCTCTTTGCCAACCCCCTCACATACTCCTGACAGAAGACACGGATGCAAGCTTTGCCCACATCCCACCATAGCCTCAAGGAGGGGAAGCCCCCCGCTTCCTTCTCCAGCCAGCCCAGAACGGACAAAACGAGTCCCAGAACCACTTGTCCTCAAGCATCAGGTTGTTAAAATGCCAGTATGTGGACCCGAGCTGGACGCCAAACAGGAGGTCCGTGTATGGCACCTGCCACACAGAGACTATGAGAATTCAGGGGACGAAAACCCGTGAAATGTACAGGCAGTCGATCCTTGATGCATTGACCCCAGGCCTCACAAAGGTGAAGGGCAATGGAGTCAGGGTGGAGAGTCCGCCAGACATCCATCAGGTCGAAGGACTTGACCAAGTCCTCCAACATCTTCCCCAACGCCAAGCCAGACTGGGCATCGCCATGGGCCCTGTCCTCGAGGATGCAGTTAAAATAAATTCTGAGGACAACGCTTTAGCCTTCCATTGATGGAGACGAGATGAGTGGACACTTTTCCATTAGCAGCATGCTTGCCTCGGCCCGACTGATGGAGAGTATAAGTTCACAAAGTGAGTGATGCAGCCCACCCCCTAGTTGCACCGTCAGTTGAAGCAAACAGCTGGGCACAGGCTCCCTGTGCCCCAACATCTCTGGCTAAAAATGTGGAGCTAACAAGATAGCCACCTTGCCGGATGTATGGGTGAGGTGGCTCATGTAGTAGCCTCCTTGCGACTCCAGGAGCTAGGTGGCTTTGTCTGCCAGGGCGGTATGGGTTTCTTGCAGGAAGCAAAAGCATACTGCGTACTTCCCATCTCGAAGAACCGAGAAGTTCTGGAATCTGCGTTGTGACTCCCTGCTGCCATTGATGTTGAGGCTGGTTATGGTAGTCTTCATTGTCAGTAGTAGTGTGCAACCACCACCCGTGAAACCGGTTAAAAACACTTACCGGGAGGATAGAGGAGGGCCATACAGAATCCTCACCTTCTCCGTGAGTGCATTGAAGAGCGTCCTGAACTGCTGCCGGTTGTTCTGGACTAGTCTAGGTGAACCAGAAGACCAGCCCAAAAGCCTTCCAGCAGTTGAGAGCCAGCCGGACTGTATCATAGTGAGATAGAATGGCCTGTACAAAGTCTGGAGTTCCTCGATGGGAATGATGGGGAACTTGGCGAGGGTTTGATGGGGCAGAATTTGTTAAGGCGCATCCAAAAGGGTTTCTTCAAAAATGTGTGGATCATTCAACTAGATGAGGCTCCATACTGAATCTTGTATTGGCGAATGACCCTGGCCAGGTGACTGACATTTCAGTGGGAGAGCATTTTGGAAACAATGATCACAACTCCTTGTTTTTAAGGTAGCTATGTACAAGGATAAGTCAGGACCTTGCAGGAAGGTACGAAATTGGGGGAGAGCAAATTATGTCAGTCTTAGGAGCTAGGAAGTGTTAACTGGAATGAATTGTTTCTTTTTCTCTATTCATTTGTGCGGTGTGGGCATTGATGGATGTGCCAGCATTTCTTGCCCATCCCTAGTTGCCCTTGAGAAGGTGGTGGTGAGATGCCTTCTTGAACCACTGTAGCTCTCTTGCTGTGGGTTGACACACAATACTATTAGGGAGGGAATTGCCCCAGCGACAGTGAAGGAACAGCGATATATTTCCAAGTCAGGATGGTGAGTGGCTTGGAGGGGAACTTGGAGGTGGTGGTGTTCCCATATATCTGCTGCCCTTGTCCTTCTAGATGGTAGTGGTCATGGGTGCGAAAGGTGCTGTCTGAGGATTTTTGGTGAATTTCTGCAGTGCATCTTGTAGATAGTACACATTGCTGCTACTGAGCGTCAGTGGTGGAGGGAGAGAATGCTTGTGGATGTGGTGCCAATCAAATGGGCTGCTTTGTCCTGGATGGTGTCAAGCTTCTTGAGTGTTATTGGGGCTGCAGTCATCCAGGCAAGTGGGGAGTATTCCATCACACAAGCTAGAAAAGCTCAACAGGTCTGGCAGCATTTGTGAAGGTAAAAACAGAGTTAACGTTTTGGGTTTGGTGACCCTTTCTCAGTGGCTGGGAAAGTATCAGTTTACATGCAGAAAAAAGGAGAGAGGGAATGGGGTAGGGAGTAAATGATAGGATAGAGCCCAAAGAGAGAGAAGAGCGGTTGGACAGACAAAGACAACGATCATGCTGGGATGGTGAATAGTTGTTAATGGGGACTGTTAGTGACTAACAACAGGGGGTGTGTGGTAACAAGGCCTGGTGTGTGGGCTAGGGGGCTGGGACATGGCAGAGTTTAGGCCCTAAACTTTGTTTTTGTTCCTGATTTACAGCATCCGCAGTTCTTTCGGTTTTTATTTAGTATTCCATCACACTCCTAACTTATGCCTTGTAGAGGCTGGACAGGCTTTGAGGAGTCAGGAGGTGAGTTACTCACTACAGTATTCCCAGCTTCTGGCCTGCTCTTTCAGTCACTGTGTTAATGTGATGAGTCCAGTTGAGTTTCTGGTCAATGACAACCTTCAGGATGTTGATAGTGTGGGATTCAGTGATGGTAACACCATTGAATGTCAAGGGGTGGTGGTTAGATTGTCTCTTATTGGTGATTGTCATAGCCTGGCATTTGTGTGCTGTGAATGTTACCTGCCACTTGTCAGCCCAAGCCTGGATATTATCCAGATCTTGTTGCATGTGAACACGGACTGCTTCAGTATCTGAGGAGTCGCGAATGGTGCTGAACATTGTGCGATCATCAGCGAACATCCCCATTTCTGACCTTATGATGGAGGTAAGGTCATTGATGAAACAGCTGAAGATGGTTGGGCCTAGGACACTACCCTGAGGAACTCCTGCAGAGATGTCTTGGAGCTGAGATGATTGACATCCCACAACCACAACCATCTTCCTATGTGTCAGGTATGACTCCAACCACCAGAGCGTATGTCCCCCTGATACCCATTGATTCCAGTTTTGCCAGGGCTCCTTGATGCCACGCTCAGTCGGATGCAGCCTTGATATCAAGGGCTGTCACTCTCAGCTCACCTCTGGAATTCAGTTCTTTTGTCCATGTTTGAACCAAGGCTGCAATGAGATCAGGAGCTGAGTGGCCCTGGCAGAACCCAAACTGGGCGTCACTGAGCAGGTTATTGCTGAGCAGGTGCTGCTTGATAGCACTGTTACTGACACCTTCCATCACTTTACTGATGATCAAGAGGAGACTGATGGGGCGGTAATCGGCCGGGTTGGATTTGTCCTCCTTTTTGTGTACAGGACATACTCGGGCAATTTTCCAAATTGCTGGGTAAATATCAGTGTTGTAACTGTCCTGGAATACTTTTGGCTAAGGGAGCAGCAAGTTCTAGAGCACAAGCCTTCAGGAGTATTGCTGGAATGTTGTCACGGCCCGTTGTTATCAGGCAAGTGTTAGTTAGATCAACAGTGCACAGCAGGAGAGAGAGTCATAGAGCTCAGTTGGATCGGGGGATAGAGCACAGCGATAGAGTGACGGACCACAGTGGGAGAGAGACGGATAGAACACAGTGGGGGACGGAGAGATAGGGGACAATTACAGAGTTGTCTCCCTCGGATGCTGTACTCTTTGTCTCCTGATGAATGATTTGCTACCGGTGCCACCACTTCTCCCAATGTGAATTGTTTTCAGATATATTTGACGCTATATTGTAAATTTAACCGGGCATACATCTGCCCTGCTGATGTTTTGCTTTCAGTGCCATTTTACTGCAGTGCTGTTTTGATTAATTTGCTTTTCCATCCTTCTTTTTCAGATGCTTTGGATCCTCTAATTTCCTAACTGTTCTTCTTTCTTCAGTACTTAAGGCCATTGAACCTTCGCGTTTGTCCAGTGGGAGTTGATGTGTGGGGTGTAGACCCATTCAGAGTGGACTTGGATGCTTCAGTCACCCTGACTCGATTTCTCAACTGGAGGACGAATCGGTTGAATCGTAGAATTGCGAATGACAATGCCCAACTCCTTATGTGAGTGAATTTAAACGTTTTCTATAAGGAAACCAAGGACAGTTGTACCAACTGATCCAGGGAGGTTAATGTAGAATCAGGCTGACTGTTCACTGAGGTTTGACGATGTATACGTTTGAAGACTGATTGACTGACTGGCCTCAAACACAAGCACAATGAGCAGCTGCTGGATTCTGAAGTGCAGATTTGATTGATACCTGGAGCAAGTGAGTTGAGTTTTGACGAAAGATTGGACAGGCAGAGCTTATTTTTACTGGAGTTTAGAAGACTGAGTAATGGGACTTGATTGAAGTTTGCAAGATCTTGGCAAAGTGAATGTGGAAAAGATATTTCCTCTTGTGGGTCAGTCTGGAACTGGGAGATACTATGGTGAAATGAGATGTCGCCCTGTTAGGACAGAGTTGAGGGGAATATTTTTCTCTCAGAGGGTTGTGTGATTTTGGAACTCTTAGAAAGTGATGGAATCAGGAGCAGAGAGGTGGATTGAGTTTTGGGTTGGCAGTGGAATTACAGGATCTACTCAAGATGTTGCAGGATGGAGGATGTTTGATTCTCTTGGACACTGGGACTGATTCTGGGGAAGAGGGCACCTGGAGAAGCTGATGGGTTTTATCTGATCAGAGCTGGGACTGAGGATCTTGTAGCCGTTTTGTTAGAGCCTTTGGGAGGTTTTTAAGTGAACTTGGCAAGGGAGTGGGAACCAAGGGAGAATAGTAGAGGAGAATACCAGGAATTACAAAGTACTTCAGAAAACACAGAAAATAGTAAGTTAATACGTGAGCAAAAACAAAGTTGTTGGAAAAGCTCAACAGGTTTGGCAGCATCTGTGAAGAGAAAGAAAAGGCCCTCACCTTCCAGTTGCCTGCCACTGTAAAACACCACCCTGTTCCCTGGCCAACGTCTGTCTCAGAGAAGCTCAGTGCAAGCTGGAAAAACAGCACCTCATTCTCCACCTGCGGCCCCTGCAGCCCTCTGGACTCAATATTGAGCTGAATAATGTTAGGGCCTGAACTGTTAGGGCCAGCTCCCAACTCCATGCACCAGGCCTTGTAATCACATAGCCTGCCATTACACACTGCCTGTTGTTACGCACGAATAGTCCCTAGTCCCCATTACTAGCCATTCACCCTCTTAGCCAGATCGTGATCGACTCCTTCATCTGTCCAACTGCTCTTCTCTGTCTTTGGGCTCTATCCCCACCTGTCATTTAGTCCTTACCCTCACCCACCACCCAATCTTCTGTATTTTCCGAGCTACCTTCAGTTCTGAGGAAGGATCACTGAACGCCAAACATGAACTCTACTCTCTTCACAGATCCTGCCAGACCTGCCGAGCTTTTCCCGCAACTTCTGTTTTTGTTTCTGATTTACAGCAGCCCTGGTTCTTTCGGTTTTTATCAAGGAAAGCCAGGACTGGATGTGAAATATTCCATAGTAAAGTTGTTCTGAAAAGATGGAAGTGGAAGGAAAGGAGGATGGGGTAGTTGGTTAAGGATAATGTCTCAGTATTCACGGGAAGAATGAATTAGGCTGGAGTTAAGGAATTAAAAGGATACAATGACTTTGCTCCTTGTAGTCCACAACTAGTGAAAAGGTGGTAGAAGAACAAGTCTGTAGGGAATTAGAAAAAGACAAACATTACAGAGTAGTTAGAACGGAGAGCTTCAATTACCCAAATATAAACTGGAATAAAAAACCGAAATTGCTGGAAAAGCTCAGCAGAACTGTTCTGAGGAAGGGTCATCAGACCTGAAACGTTAGCTCTGTTTTTCCCTTCACAGATGCTGCCAGACCTGCTGAGCTTTTCCAGCAATTTCTGTTTTGTTTCCTGATTTATAGCATCCGCAGTTCTTTCATTTTTTATCTGAAAAACTGGAATCCTCAGGTTCAAAAGACAAAACTATTGGACTGCCACAAGGATTAATCCTGGGGCCTCAGTGATTGACAATATACTTCAATGACTTGAGGAAGGGTCAGAATGTAATGTATCCACATTTTCTGGTGGTGTGCTAACAGGAGGGACAACATGTTCTGGCAAGAATGAGGACATAAGGAATCTGCAAGTCAAATAAATGAGTGAGTGAGCAAAATACATTTAGATGAAGTGTGATGTGGGAAAGCGTGAACTTTGCTAGGAGGAATCAAAAGGCAATTATTTAAAATGTTGAGAGACTCCAAATTTAACAGCAGCTGTCCTCAGTCAAAGCGTCAGTGATAGAACATAGAACAAAGAACATTACAGCGCAGTACAGGCCCTTCGGCCCTTGATGTTGCGCCGACCTGTGAAACCAATCTGAAGCCCATCTATCCGACACTCGTCCATTATCATCCCTCATTATCATGAGGGAGCATAATGAGAAATAACAGGCAAAAGGCTGAGAGATATCATTTCTCTCCCAGAGGTTAGTTGGTGTCTGGAATGCACTGCTTGGGTGGGTTTTTTTTCACTTATAAAGAAGAACAAAGAACAAAGAAAATTACTGCAGAGGAACAGGCCCTTTGGCGCTCCAAGCCTGCACCGACATACTGCCCATCACAACTAAAACCCCCTACCCCTCCGGGGACCGTATCCCTCTATTCCCATCCTATTCATGTATTTGTCAAGACGCCCTTGAAAAGTCACTATAGTATCTGCTTCCACTACCTCCCCCAGCAGCGAGTTCCAGGCACCCACCACCCTCTGTGTAAAAAACTTGCCTCGTACATCACCTTTAAACCTTGCCCCTTGCACCTTAAACCCATGGCCCCTGGTAACTGACTCTTCCACCCTGGGAAGAAGCTTCTGACCGTCCAGTCTGTCAATGCCCTTCATAATCTTGTAGACCCCAATCAGGTAGCCCCTCAATCTCCGTTGTTTCTGTGAGAACAACCCAAGTTTCTCCAACCTCTCCTCATAGCTAACGCCCTCCATACCAGGCAACATCCTGGTAGATCTTTTCTGTAACCCCGCCCCCCCACAAAGCCATCACATCCTTCTGGTAGTGTGGCAACCAAAATTGAACACAATACTCCAAATGCAGCCTAATTAAGGCTCTGTAAATCTGCAACATTACCTGCCAATTTTTAAACTCAATGCCCCGGCCGATGAAGGCAAGCATGCCGTATGCCTTGTTGACTACCTTCTCCACCTGCGTTGCCACTTTCAGTGACCTGTGTATCTGTATACCCAGATCCCTCTGCCTATCAGTACTCTTAAGAGTTCTGCCATTTATTGTATATTTTCCATCTGGATTAGACCTTCCAAAATGTATTACCTCACATTTTTCTGAATTAAACTCCATCTGCCATCTCTCTGCCCAAGTCACCAACCGATCTATATCCAGCTGTATCCTTTGACGGTACTCATCACTATCCGCAATTCCACCAACCTTTGTGTCATCGGCAAACTTACTAATCAGACCAGTTACATTCTCCTCCAAATCATTTATATATATTACAAACAGCAAAGGTCCCAACACTGATCCCTGAGGAACGCCACTAGTCACAGCCCTCCATTCAGAAACGCTCCCTTCCACTGCTACCCTCTGTCTTCTATGACCGAGCCAGTTTTTATCCATCTTGCAAACTCACCACTGACCCCGTGTGACTTTACCTTCTGTATCAGCCTGCCATGAGGGACCTTGACAAAGGCTTTACTGAAGTCCATGTAGACAGCATCCACTGCCCCACCCTCATCCATCATCATTGTCACTTCCTCAAAAAACTCAACCAAGTTAGTGAGACACGACCTCCCCTTCACAAAACCATGTTGCCTCTCACTAATACGCCCATTGATTTCCAAGTGGGAGTAAATCCTGTCCCGAAGAATCCTCTCCAGTAATTTCCCTACCACTGACGTAAGGCTCACAGGCCTGTAATGAGCTGGATTATCCCTGCCACCTTTCTTAAACAAAGGAACAACATTGGCTATTCTCCAATCCTCTGGGACCTCCCCTGTAGCCAGTGAGGATACAAAGATTTCTGTCAAGGCTCCAGCAATCTCCTCCCTTGCCTCTCTCTGTATTCTGGGGGATATCCCATCAGGCTCTGGGGACTTGTCTACCTTAATGTTTTTCAAGACCCCCAATACAACCCCCAATTTGTCAGTGCAACATCGAGGGCCGAAGGGCCTGTACTGCGCTGTAATGGTCTATGTTCTAATACCTCCTCCCTTTTGATCTTAACATGACCCAAACTATCTACAGACCCTTCCCCAGATTCATCATCCACCAAGCCCTTCTCTGTGGTGAATACTGACGCAAAGTACTCATTTAATACCTCGCCCATTTCTTCTGGCTCCACACATAAATTCCCTTCGCTGTCCTTGAGTGGGCCAACCCTCTGCGTGGCTACTCTCTTACTCTTTATATATGTATAAAAAGCTTTGGGATTTTCCTTAATCCTGTTGGCCAATGACTTTTTATGATTCCTTTGAGCCCTCCTGACTCCTTGCTTAAGTTTCTTTTGACTTTCCTTATATTTCACCCTTGCTTCATGTGTTCCCAGCCTCCTATCCTTGATAAATGCTTCCTTTTGCTTTTTGATTAGGTTCACAATATCTCTCTTTATCCTAGGTTCCCTAAACTTGCCATACATATCCTTCATCCTTAAAAGGAGCGTGCTGGTCCTGAGTTCCCAGCAACTTACACTTCAGAGCCTCCCACATTCCATGTGTTGATTTGCCCTCAAACACCTGTCTCCAATCTATATTCTTCAGCTCCTGCCTAATATTGAGTAATTATCCTTCCCCAATTTAGCACCTTCAACAGATAACTACAGCTATCTTTATCCATCAGTACCTTGAAGCTTCCTGAATTGTGATCACTGTTCCTGAGCTGCTCCCCTACTGAGACGTCTACCACCTGGCCAGGCTCATTCCCCAATACTAGGTCCAGTAGGGCCCCTTTCCTCGGGGGGCTATCTACATACTGTTTCAAGAAGCCCTCCTGGATGCTCCTTACAAACTCTGCCCCACGCGAGCCCCAAGCACTAAGTGAGTCCCAGTCAATATAGGGAAGTTAAAATCATTCATGACAACAACCCTGTTACTTTTACATCTTGCCAAAGTCTGCCTACATATCTGTTCTTCTATCTCCCGCTGGCTGTTGGGAGGCCTATAGTAAAGCCCAAACATTGTGACTGCACCCTTCCTGTTCCTGAGCTCTACCCACAATTCCTCGCTGTATGAGCCATCCAAGGTGTCCTCCCATAGTACAGCTGTGATATTCTCCTTAACAAGTGGTGCAACTCCCCCATCCTTTTATATCCCCCTCTATCCTGCCTTAAACATCTGTATCCTGGAACATTGAGCTGTCAATCCTGTCCCCCACTTAACCAAGTCTCTAACAGCAACAACATCGTAGTCCCAAGTACTAACCCAAGCTCTAAATTCATCTGCTTTACCTGTTACACTTCTTGCATTGGAACATTGATAATGTTCTGGGGACACGGGTTCGAATCCCACCACAGCAGATGGTAGAATTTGAATTCAATAAATATCTGGAATTAAGAATCAAATGATGACTGCGAATCTGTTGTTGATTGTCGAAAAACCCGTCTTGTTCACTGATATCCTTAAGGGAAGAAAACTGCCATCCTTACCTGGTCTGGCCTACATGTGACTCCAGACCCACAGCAATGTGGTTGACTCTTAACTGCCCTCTGGGCAATTAGGGATGGGCAATAAATGCTGCCTGGTCAGCGACACCCATATCTCATGAACGAATAAAAAAAAAGAAACTGATGCACTTTAGTCCACCAGACCCGCTTTGCTCAGCAACTATACCCTGCCTGCTCTTTCTCTGAGTCTTACTGGCCCTATTCTCTAGTTCTTTTTCAGTCCATTCACCTTTGTTTGGTTCCCAACCCCCCTGCCAAGCCCGTTTAATTGCACCTGCTTGACACCAGCAAACCACCCCACCAGAATATTTATGCCCCTCCAGTTTAGGTGCAACCCGTCCTTCCACCTGCCCTGGAAGCGATCCCAATGGCCCAGATATCGGAAACCTCCCTCCGAGACAAACTGTTTAGCCACATGTTGAGATGTACTATCCTCCTATTTCTAGCCTCTCTGGCACATGGCACAGGGGGTAATCCTGAGATCACAACCTTGGAGGTCCTGCTTTTTAACTTTCTACCTGGCTCCCTGAACTGCTGCTGCTGGACGTCGTTACTCATCCTACCTATGTCATTAGTGCCAATATGTACCACAACCTCCGGCTGTTCACTCTCTCCCTTCAGAATGCTTACTGCCCATTCAGAGACATCCTGGACCCTGGCACCAGGGAGGCAACTCACCATCCTGGATTCTCTTTTCCATTCACAGAAGCACCTATCTGTGCCCCGAACTATCAAGTCTCCATAACTACTGCTCTGGTGCTCTTTGTCCTTCCCTTCTTAAGAACAGAGCCAGCAGTGGTGCCACCAGTCTGCCTGCTGCTGCTGTTACCCCGTTATGGGTCATCCTCCTAAAACAGGATCCAAAACGGTACACTTGTAAGAGAGGGGGATGACCACAGGGGATTCCTGCCTCTTCTAGCGATCACCCATCTATCTGCCTTCACCTTCGGCGTCACCACATCTCTAAAACTATTGTCCATGGCACTTTCCACCACCCTCATGCTCCTAAGTGCGTCTAATCACCATTCAAACCAACCCATGCAATCTGCGAGGAGCTACAATTGGGTGCACTTCCTGCAGATGTAGTCATCCGAGATGCTGGAAGTATCGCGGATCTCCCACATCGCATAAGTGCAGCACCCCATCTGACTGAAATTTCTATCCCCAATCAAGCTGTCACTTGCCAACAGCCCCTCTGCAAACCACCTTCTGGAAGCAGTAACTGCACTGATGCAGATCTTACCCACATCAGCCAATCAGCATCACCAGTCTGCTGCCCTCTTCCAGGTCACTTAGTTACTAGTGGGACATGGGCATCACTGGCTGGACCACTGAGGGACAGGATCAACTAACATTTGGATAGTCAAGGTCTGATACGGGAACGTCAGCACGGATTTGTGTGTGGGAAGTCATGTCTGTCAAATCTTCCAGAGTTTTTCGAAGAGGTAACCAAGAGGATGGATGAGGGTAGGCCAGTGAATGTTGTCTACATGGACTTTAGTAGGGCCTTTGACAAGGTCCTGCATAACAGGCTAGTTATGAAGGTTAGGTCTCATGGGATCCAGGAAAAGCCAACTAATTGGATTCAAAATTGGCTCAAAGGTAGGAATCAGGGGGTGATGGTTGAAGGTTGTTTCTTGGGCTGGAGGCCTGTGACTAGTGGTGTGCCACAGGGGCCAGTGCTGGGACCTTTGTTATTTATTATTTACATAAATTATCTTATGTGACTGTACAAGGCACGATGAGTAAGTTTACGGATGGTACAAAATTAGAAGGTATTGTTGATAGCGAGGAGGGTTGTCAAAAATTACAAAGGGATCTTGATCAGATGGGGAAATGGGCTGAGGATTGGCAAATGCAATTCAATACAGGTAAGTGTGAGGTGTTGCAGTTTGGAAAGTCAAACCAAGGTAGGACTCATACAGTAACTGGTAAGGTCCTGAGGAGTGTTGTGGAACAGAGGGACCTAGGGGTACAAGTACATAGTTAATTGAAAGCAGCTTCACAGGTAGACAGGATGGTGAAGAAGGCATTCAGCATGCTGGCCTTCATCGGTCGAGGCATTGAGTGTAGGAGTTGGGACGTTACGTTACAGTTGTATAAGTCATTGGTGAGGCCGCATTTGGAGTATTGTGTACAGTTTTGGTCACCCTGTTATAGGAAAGACATAGTTCAACTGGAAAGTGTGCAAAGAAGATTTACAAGGATGTTGCAGGGACTAGTAGGTGTGAGTTACAGGGGGGACATTGGATTGGGTTGGACTTTATTCCGTGGAATGCAGGAGGATGAGAGGTGACCTTATTGAGGTGTATAAAATCATGAGGGGCATAGATAGGATGATTTCAGATAAGTATTTTTCCCAAGGATGGGGAATTGAAAACTAGACGTCGTAGGTTTAAGGTGAGTGGGGATAGATTAATGAGGGACCTGAGGGGCAATTTCTTCGCGCAGAGAATGGTGGGTATGTCGAATGGGCTGATGGAGAAAGTTGTTGAGGCAGGTATAATAACAATATTTAAAAAAAAATTTGGACAGGTACATGGATGAGAAGGTTTTATAGGAAAATGCTCCAAATGCGGGCAGTTGGACCAGCTGAGTGGGTATTACGGTCAGCATGGTCAATTTGGGCTGACGGGCCTGTTTCCATGCTGTATTACTCTCTGACTCTATCAGTCCATTTATTTCCCTCCCTAGCTGCCCTTGAGATGGTGGTAGTGAGCTGCCTTCTTGAACCACTGCAGTCCATGTGCTGTAGGTTGCCCCACAATGCCATTAGGGAGGGACTTCTAGGATATTGATCCAGCGACAGTGAAGGAACAGTGATAAATATCCAAGTCAGGATGGTGAGTGGCTTGGAGGGGATTTTGAGGGTGGTGTAGTTCCCACGTATCTGTTGCCCTTGTCTTTCTAGATGGAGGTTGTCATTACTTTGGAAAGTGCTGAATAAAGATCTTTAGTGATTTTCTGCAGTGAATATTCTGGATAATATACACTGCTGCTACTGAGAGGTGGTGGTGGACGGAGTAGACATTTGTGGATGTGTGGTGCCAATTAAGTGGGATGCTTTGACCTGGATGGTGTTAAGATTGGAGAATCTTGGAATCATAGAATCCATGCAGCGTGGATGCATGCCATTAGGCCCATTGAGTCAACGCCAACCCTGCAAAGAACATCCCACCCAGACCCAAACCATCCCTATAACCCTACACTTCACATGACAAATGCATATTGCCAGCACATCCCTGGACAAAATGGGCTATTTGAGCGTGGTCAATCCATGTAACCTACTGTTACAGAGAAGGGAAGTTAAATGAAAAAAAAACCCATGGTATTCATTCTATAAGTAACAAGTAACATTTTATTTATTTAACCCTAACAGTGAACAAATTCACAGAATACTAACATACTGAACAATTCCCTCCTTACTCCTAACTATTCCCTAACTGAACAAAATTCTACTGGTATGGTATTCAAATAAACACAAGTCCCACTTATATACACCAAGTAATAAGAAGAGAAAAATTAAAACTTAGTCTCTCAAGTCCACACAGAATGCATCTTCTGGAATGTTCTGCCTTCTCCACTGTCTCACCAGTCATAAACACCTTTCTTCTGTTCATCCGGCTGTCAGGGATGTTTTCTCTGTGAAGATTCAATTGGCTTTCAACCACTAAGTGCTAGGTTTATGTTATTTGGCTGAGTCCAACTTGTTGCCAAAACATCAAAACAAGAGTACGAGATAACAAGCATGGGGCTGGATGAACACAGCAGGTCAAGCAGCATCATAGGAGCAGGAAGTGTTCATCCAGCCCCATGCTTGTTATCTTGGATTCTCCAGCATCTGCAGTACCTTTTATCTCTGATACAATCAAAACAAGAGTGTTGTTTTGCCTGCCAACTGTAAGGCCTTTTGATACGCTTGTTTCGAGTTGGCCCTCTCTGTATCATACTTGCAAATTTCCAAGCACAGACAAAGCATAATCTCTTAAAGGGACTATGCACTGCTTTTTCCCACTGTAATTTTTACAAACAAATTCTAACCCCGGCCTTCCAATTCAGGAGTATTCTACACAACTTTGTAACACCCCTTGTTACAACATAGATTCATAGATTCATACAGTGCATAAAAGGCTCTTTGGCCCAAATCCCCTCTCAGTCTTTCCTGCTCTAAAGAAAACAAACCAAGCCTAACCAATCTCTCCTGATAGCTCAAGTTCTGTTCTGTGAAAGGGTCACCAAACCCGAAACGTTAACTCTGTTTCTTCCTTCACAGATGCTGCTAGAGCTGCTGAGCTTTTCCAGCAACTTTGTTTTTGCTCCTGATTTACAGCATCCACAGTTCTTTTGGTTTGTAATAAGTCACTCAAACAGCCTTCTCCCACTGCCCTTTGTGCCCTATTACTGAGCCAGTTTCTGATCCATCTCTCCAAGTTTCCCTCAATTCTATGTGCTTTAACCTTCTCGATCACTCTCCCATATGGGACCTTGTCAAAAGCTTTGCTAAAATCCATATAAACTACATACGCTGAACTTTCCTCATCCAAACACTCAAGCTCATTTTCAAAAAAATTCTCACAAATTTATGAGGCGCGATTTTGATTTTAATTTTACTGTCAAGTGTACCAAAATACAGTGAAAAGCTTTATTTACGGGTGGTACAGGTAGGCCACAGCAAGTAAAGGGTGTGCAGATCAAAAAGACTTAGAGGCATACAGGCTACATTGCAGGTTACATTATTTGGAGCGAGAGTCCATTCATCAGTCTAACAATGGCCAGGAAGAAGGTGTTCCTGAACCTGCTTGTGTGTGTGTTCAGGCTTCTGTATCTTCCGCCTGACAGAAGACTTTGTAGGAGATCATTAATGGGGTGTGATGGGTCTTTGATGATGTTGGCCACCCTTCCATGTCAGCGAGCCGTGTAAATAGAGTCCACGGATGGAAGGTTGGCTTACGTGATGGTCGGGGCTGTGCACATCACTTTCTGTAGTTTCTTACGGTCCTGGGCACAGCAGTTTTGGTAAACCAGGGGAGGGTGTAAAATGCATGGTGGTGTAGCACAATTAATTAAAGAGGATATTACTGCAACAATACAAGATAATATCTTGGAAGGGTGCTGAAAAGAGGCTTTGTGTGGGTAGAATTTAGGAATGTGAAGGGGGGAGCTACTTTACTGGGAGTGTATTATAGGCCTCCAAAGAGTTAGCGGGAAATAGAGGAGCAAATACATAGACAGTTCACAAAGATGTGTAGAAGTAATCATCAGGTAATTATACTCAGGGATTCAACTTTCCCAACATAATTGGGGACCGTCATAGTGGTGACAGTTTAGAGGAGATGGTTATCTTGAAACGTATCCAGGGGAGTCTTAGATAACAAGGTGTAGAGCTGGATGAACACAGCAGGCCAAGCAGCATCATAGGAGCAGGAAAGCTGACGTTTCGGGCCTAGACCCTTCATCAGAAATGGGGGAGGGGAAGGGGATTCTGAAATAAATAGGGAGAGAGGGGGAGGCGGATAAAAGATGGATAGAGGAGGGGATAGGTGGAGAGGAGACAGACCGGTCAAAGAGGCGGGGATGGAGCCAGTAAAGGTGAGTGTGGGTGGGGAGGTAGGGAGGAGATAGGTCAGTCTAGGGAGGATGGACAGGTCAAGGGGGTGGGATGAGGTTAGTAGATAGGAGATGGGGGTGGGGCTTGAGGTGGGAGGAGGGGATAGGTGAGAGGAAGAACAGGTTAGGGAGGCGGGGACAAGCTGGGCTGGTTTTGGGATGCGGTTGGGGGAGGGGAGATTTTGAAGCTTGTGAAATCCACATTGATACCATTGGGCTGCAGGGTTCCCAGGCTGAATATGAATTGCTGTTCCTGCAGCCTTCGGGTGGCATCGTTGTGGCACTGCAGGAGGCCCAGGATGGACATGTCGTCTGAGGAATGGGAGGGGGAGTTGAAATGGTTCGCGACTGGGAGGTGCAGTTGTTTAGTGTGAACCGAGCGTAGGTGATCTGCAAAGCGGTCCCCAAGCCTCCGCTTGGTTTCCCCGGAGTCTTTTTGTCTCAATATGTCGAAGGCCCAGCAAGGGTTGTATCAGTGCTGGATCTGGTTCCAGGGAAAGAAGCCAGCAAGTGTTCAATCTGGCAGTGGGGGAGCATTTATACAATAGCGACAACAAATTTGTTCTGGACAAGGAAAAAAATGGCCTGTGAAAGCCAACCTTGGATTGGGGGAAGGCAGATTTTATTAAAATACCTGGCCACAGTTGACTGGGAACAGCCCCTTGTGGGTAAGTCTACAGTAGAGTAATAGGGGGGGCATTGAAAAAGGAGCTAGGGAGAGTACAGGTCCAACATGTACCGTTCAGAGGGAAATGTAGGAGCAATAGGTTCAGAGAACCTGTTGTGGTTACTAAATGATCGTTTTCAATTTAACTCTGTGCCTGCAGCTCATTCAATTTGTTCCTTAACACCCTGTATGTCTGTATTGGGGGTCTAAGAATGACCATCTTCTGTTCCTATTTCTGATGGTCTTATGGTGCTGGCTAACAGGTAGGGACGCTACCACTGTAGCATAAGAACCGTGCATTACTGGGGGTAGCAAAGGCATCAAATCTCCTATATTATAACATCTGTAATCAGGAATAGTTTGATAGTACCGTCAGTGCATGAAATGATTGTGTCGAGAGGGGCATATTTATCACACTGAGACGATGAGAGAAAAAATATAACATTCATTCTCCTCAGTCCCTGTAGGGGGTCTTCTCGAGCTCCAAAAGACACACCATGAGGACAAGAGTCTTGCTTCAGCAGTAGCACTTCTTTATTCAAGCTTGTAATTGATGACGGCAGGGAGAGCTCCAAGACACAGTCACACAGGACGGTCAGGGAGGCTCTGATTATGTCGGGCAATTCTTGACTTTGGGTGGTGCTGTTGTAGTCTGGCATGCTGACCTCTACCTTGCAGAGGCTGAGCGCCAGCTATCAGCTACCTCCTCCTACCTTCCCCTGGACCATGACCCCACCATGATGCATCAGGCCATTGCATCGACTACGGTAACTGATTTCATTTCATCTGGTGATCTCCTCTCCTCCGCTTCCAAGCTGATAGCTCCCAGCCCTGCACAGCTTGCTTCTACCTTGTGCCAAAAATCTACAAACAGGACTGTCTTGGCAGACCCATTGTTTCAGCTCTTCCTCTCTTGACTCAGTCTTCTCTCCCCTGGTCCAATCCCTACCCACGTACATCCATGATTCATCTGACACCTTACGCCAGTTTCAAAACTTCCAGTTTACCAGCTTCAGCCACCTCCTCTTTACCATGGACATGCAATCCCTTTACACGCCCATTCCCCACCAGGAGGTTCTTATGGCTCTCTGCTTCTTCCTGGAGCAAAGACCTGAACCATCCCCACCCACCGCCACCCTCCTCCGCTTGGCCGAGCTTGTCTTCACCCTCAACAACTTCTCTTTTAACTCCTTTCATTTTCTTCAGGTCAAAGGGATAGTCATGGGTACCCTCATGAGCCCTAGTTATGTGGAACATTCCTTGTTCCACTCCTATTCCGGCCCCCACCCACAACTTTTTCTCCAATACATCAATGATATCATTGGTGCTGCTTCCCTCTCTCATCCGGGATTGGAAGACTTCATCAATTTCGCCTCCAATTTCCACCCTGCCTTCACTTTCACCTAGTCTATCTCTGACTCCTCCTTTCCCTTCCTCGACATTTCTGTTTCCATTTCTGGGGATAGACTGGCCACTAATATCCACTACAAACACACTGACTCCCACAACTAGCTGGACTATATATCCTCACACCCCACTTCCTGTAAAGACCCCATCCCATTCTCTCAGTTCCTCTGTCTCCAACGCATATGTTCAGATGAGGCCAACTTCGACAAGGGAGCCTCCGAAATGTCCACCTTCTTCCTCAACCCAGGATTCCCCAGCTCCGTTGTTGACAGGGCCCTCAACCAGGTCCGACCCATCTCCCGCACTTCCACCCTCACCCCTTCTTTTCCCTCCCACAACAGCGATAGAGTTCCCCTTGTCCTGACCAGCATCCACATCCAGAAGATCATCAGGCGCCATTTCCACCACCTCCAGCAAGATGCCACCACCAGACACATATTCCCCTCCCATCCCTTGTTCACCTTCTGCAAGGACCATTCCCTCCGGGACACCCTGGTCCACACTTCCTTCACCCCCAACACACCCCCACAGCCCTACGGCACCTTCCCTGTAAGCAGCGAAGGTGCAACACCTGCGCATTTACCTCCTTCCTCCCCAGTATCTAGGGGCCCAAACATACCTTCCAGGTGAAGCAACACTTCACCTGCACTTCCCAGAATCTGGTCTACTGCATTCGCTGCTCACAATGTGGTTTCCTCTACATTGGGGAAATGAAGCGTAGACTTGGTGACCGCTTTGCAGAACATCTACGTTCTACTCACAAAAAAGACCCTGAACTACCTGTTGCCTGCCACTTCAATGCACCACCCTGCTCCCTGGCCAACATCTCTGTCTCTGGCTTGCTGCAGTGTTCCAGTGAAGCCCAATGCAAGCTGGAGGATCGTTAGCAACTCCTTCGTCTGTCCAACTGTCTTTCTCTTTCTTTGGGATCTATCCTATTGTTTACTCCCTATCCCACCCACCTCCCTATTTTCTGCTTAAAAACTGACGTTTTCCCAGCCACCATCAGTTCTGAGGAAGGGTCACTGGATCCAAAACGTTAACTCTGTTTTCTCCTTCACAGATGCTGCCAGACCTGCTGAACTTTTGAGCAACTTTGTTTTCGTTCCTTGTTTTAATTCTCGACTTTTTATGGCTTACAGAGTCATGGTAATGTTTTTAACCGTGTCATCACCAGTCAAGGATCTGTTCTATCTTTGTTCTGTCTGTTTTTCTGACCCTTGGTCCTGACATATCCTAATGTTGTCGTGTTATCTGGTCAACGAGATAACAAGCATGGGGCTGGATGAACACAGCAGGACAAGCAGCATCATAGGAGCAGGAAAACTTGACGTTTCGGGCCTAAACCCTTCATCAGAAATGGGGGAGGGGAAGAGGGTTCTGAAATAAATAGGGAGAGAGGGGGAGGCGGATAGAGGATGGATAGAGGAGAGGATAGGTGGAGA
>JAHRHZ010000227.1:584877-608824 GCA_024137785.1 Ginglymostoma cirratum
TTTATATTGTGTTAACTATTGAAGCATTAACGCTGTAAACTGTTTCATACTGAGAACGGGTAATGAGAAGATTTACTTTCAGAGTAACCAATAGCTGTTACATCTCTGCTGGCTGGAAGTCAGTGACCATCATGCCCCACTGCTTCCTGAGTTTCCTGTTTGAGTTCATGTTCTCAGATACAAAATTGTCAAATTGTATTTCTTCAGTCGTATTGTCCAGAACAAGAGGTTTTCAACGGATGAAAGACCATAAGACCATAAGACACAGGAGCGGAAATTAGGCCATTCAGCCCATTGTGTCTGCTCATGGCTGATAAGTTCCTCAACCCTGTTCTCCCACTTTCTGACCGTAACCCTTGATCCCCTTGATGATCAAGAACCTATCTATCTCAGGCTTAAATGTACTCAATGACCTGGCCTCCACAGCCTTCTGTGGCAGTGAATTCCATAAATTCACCACTCTCTGGCTGAATTAGTTCCTCCTATCTCCGTTATAAAAGGTCTTCCCTTTACTCTAAGCCTGTGCCCTCAGGTCCTTGTCTCTCCTACCAATGGAACCTACAACGTCCATTTTGTCCAGGCCATTCAGTATTCTGAAAGTTTTAATTAGATTCCCCCCTCATCCGTCTAAACTCCGATGAGTATAGTCCCAGAGTCCTCAAAAGTTCCTCATATGTTAAGCTTCCATTGCTGGGACCATTCTATTGAACCTCCTCTGAACCCATCCAGGGCCAGTGCATCTTCCTGAGATATGGGGCCCAAAACTGCGCACAATACTGCAAATGTGGCCTGACCAGAGCCTTATAAAGCCTCAGTAGTACATCTCTGCTTTTATATTCAAGTCCTCTCAAAATAAATGCCAACATTGCATTTGCCTTCCTGACTACTGACTCAAGCTGCAGGTTTACCTTGAGAGAATCCTAGACTGAAACTCCCAAGTCTCTTTGCACTTCAGACTTCTGAATTTTCTCCCCATTTAGAAAATAGCCCATGCTTTTATTCTTCTTACCAAAGTGCATGACCTCACACTTTCCCACATTGTACTCCATCTGCCACTTTGCCCACTCTCTTAATCTGTCCAAATCCTTTTGCAGCCTCCTCACCTCCTCAATACTACCTGTCCCTCCACCTATCTTTATATCATCTGCAAACTTAGCCAGAATGCCCACAGTTCCTTCATCTAGATCATTATTATATAAAACGAAAAGTTGTGGTCCCAACACCGACCCTCGCGGAACACCAATTGTCACTGGCTGCCATCCTGAGAAAGACCCCTTTATCCCCACTCTCTGCTTTCTGCCAGACAGCCAATCTTCTGTCCATGCTAGCACCTTGCCTCTAACACAGTGGGCCTTTTTCTTACTCAGCAGCCTCCTGCGTGGCACCTTATCAAAGGCCTTCTTGAAGTCCAGGTAGATAACATCTATTGGTTCTTCTTGGTTGTTACTTCCTCAAAGAATTCTAGCAGATTTGTCAGGCATGACCTCCCCTTGATGAAACCATGCTGACTTTGCCCTATTTTACTGTACACTTCCAAATATTCAGAAATCTCATCCTTTACAATGGACTCCAAAACCTTACCTACAACCAAGTGTAGGCTAATCGGCTTGTAATTTTCCATCTTTTGCCTTACTCCCTTTTTAAACAGGGGTGTCACGTTTGCGATTTTCCAGTCCTCTGGGACCCTCCCTGACTGCAGTGGTTCCTGAAAGATCACCACTAAGATATTCCACTTTCTCTTCACCTATCTCCTCTAGAACACTGGGGTGCTGGTTTCTTAGGTACAAATGTATTCCTTAAACAAAGGAAAAACTTGTCATCCACTCAGCTGCAATGCCTTAATCTCAGGCCAATACCAGGACACCCTCAGGGAATATCATGTGAAGCAGCTCTGCAGAAATTTTATGGTTTAAAAGGCAAAGGGAAAAGCAATCCTGATGTGAATCAATGATCAGAATTTAGTGTGTAAAGTTCATCATGGTGCTGGTGAGACCACATCTGGAGTATTGTGAGAAGTTTTGATCCTTTCTTTCAGGAAGGATATAATTTCATTGGAGGTAGTTCAGAGAAAGTTCACGAGGATGATGCTGAGTATGGAGGGATTGGGCATGTTGGGACTGTCTTTTTTGGTTCATATGTGGGATGTGGGCGTCGCTGGCTGGCCAGCATTTCTTGCCCATCCCTAGTTGCCCTTGAGAATGTGATGGTGAGCTGCTTTCTCAAACTGCTGCATTCCCCCTGCTGTGGGTTGGCCCACAATGCTATTAGGGAGGGAATTCCAGGATTTTGACCCAGCGACAGTGAAGGAATGGCTATATATTTCCAAGACAGGATGGTGAGTGACTTGGAGGGGAACTTGAGGTTGGTGGTGTTCCAATATATCTGCTGCTCTGGTCCTTCTGGGTGGAAGTGGTCATAGGTTTGGAAGGTGATATCTGAGGATCTTTCGTGAATTTCTGCAGTGGATCTTGTAGATAGTACACACTGCTACTGAGCGTCGATGCTGGAGGGAGTGATGCTTGTGGATGTGGTGCCAATCAAGCGGGCTGCTTTGGCCTGAATGGTGTCAAGCTTCTTGAGTGTTGTTGGGGCTGCACCCATCCAGGCAAGTGGGGAGTATTCCATCACAGTCCTGACATGTGCCTTGTAGATGGTGGACAGGCTTTGGGGAGTCAGGAGGTGAGTTACTCACTGCAGTATTCCCAGCTTCCGGCCTGTTCTTGGAGCCACACTGTTAATGTGGTGAGTCCAGTTGAGTTTCTGGTCAATGGTAACCCCCAGGATGTTGATAGTGGGGGATTCAGTGATGGTAACACCATTGATTGTCAAGGGGTGGTGGTTAGATTGTCTCTTGTTGGTGATGGTCATAGCCTGGCATTTGTGTGAATGTCGCTTGCCACTTGTCAGCCCAAGCTTGTATATTGTCCAGATCTTGTTACATGCGAACACGGACTGTTTAATTCTCAGAGGGGTCATGAATGTTGCTGAACATTGCGCAATCATCAGCGAACACCCCACTTCTGACCTTATGATGGAGGGAAGGTCATTGATGAAGCAGCTGAAGATGGTTGGGCCTAGGACACTACCCTGAGGAACTCCTGCAGAGACATCCTGGAGCTGGGATGATTGACCTCCGACAACCACGACCATCTTCCTTTGTGTCAGGTATGACTCCAAAGACTGGAGCGTTTGGCCCCTGATACCCATTGATTCCAGTTTTGCTAGGTCTCCTTGATGCCACACTCGGTCGAATGCAGCCTTGATATCAAGGGCTGTCACTCTCACCTCACCGCTGGAATTCAGCACTTTTGTCCGTGTTTGAACCAAGACTGAAATGAGATCAGGAGCTGAGTGGCCCTGGCGGAACCCAAACTGGGCGTCACTGAGCAGGTTATTGCTGAGCAGGTGCTGCTTGATATCACTGTTACTGACACCTTCCATCACTTTACTGATGGTCGAGAGGAGACTGATGGGGCGGTAATTGGCCGGGTTGGATTTGTCCTGCTTTTTGTGTACAGGTCATACCTGGGCAATTTTCCACATTGTTGGGTTGATACCAGTGTTGTAACTGTCCTGAAACTGCTTGGCTCAGAGAGCGTCAAGTTCTGGAGCACAAGTCTTCAGTACTATTGCTGGAATGTTGTCAGGGCCGGTAGCTTTTACAGTATCCAGTGTCTCCAACTCTTTCCTGATTTCACGAGGAGTGAATCGAATTGGCTGAAGACTGGTATCTGTAATGCTGGGGACTACTGGAGGAGACCGAGATGGATCATTCACTTGGCACTTCTGGCTGAAGACTGGTGCAAATGCTTATCCTTTGCACTGATGGGCTGGGCTCTTCCATCATTGAGGATGGGGACATTTGTGGAGCCTCCTCCTCCAGTGAGTTGTTTAATTGTCCACCACCATTCACGACTGGACGTGACAGGACTGCAGAACTTAGATCTGATCCGTTGGCTGTGGGATCACTTAGCTCTGTCTATCACTTGCTGCTTTCACTGTTTGGCGCGCAAGTAGTCCTTTTTGGTAGGTTCACCAGGTTGACACCTCATCTTCAGGTATGCCTGGTGCTGCTCTTCTGGAATTTTTTGAGGATGTAACTATGAAGATGGACAAGGGAGAGCCAGTGGATGTAGTGTACCTGGACTTTCAGAAAGCCTTTGATAAAGTCCCACATAGGAGATTAGTGAGCAAAATTAGGGCACATGGTACTGGGGGAAAAATAATGACTTGGATTGAAAATTGGCTGGCTGACAGGAGGCAAAGACTAGTGATAAATGGGTCCCTTTCAGAATGGCAGGCGGTGACAAGTGGGGTACCGCAAGGTTCGGTGCTGGGACCACAGCGGTTTACAATATACATTAATGATATAGATGAAGGCATTAAAAGTAATATTAGCAAATTTGCTGATGACACAAAGCTGGGTGGCAGTGTGAAATGTGAGGAGGATGTTATGAGAATACAGGGTGACTTGGACAGGCTAGGTGAGTGGGCGGATGCATAGCAGATGCAGATTAATGTGGACAAGTGTGAGGTTATCCACTTTGGTGGCAAGAACAGGAAGGCAGATTACTACCTAAATGGAGTCAAGTTAGGTAAAGGGGAAGTACAACGAGATCTAGGTGTTCTTGTACATCAGTCAATGAAAGCAAGCATGCAGGTACAGCAGGCAGTGAAGAAAGCTAATGGCATGCTGGCCTTCATAACAAGAGGAATTGAGTATAGGAGCAAAGAGGTCCTTCTGCAGCTGTACACGGCCCTGGTGAGACCGCACCTGGAGTATTGTGTGCAGTTTTGGTCCCCAAATTTGAGGAAGGACATTCTTGCTATTGAGGGAGTGCAGCGTAGGTTCACAAAGTTAATTCCCGGAATGGCGGGACTATCATATGTTGAAAGATTGGAGCATCTGGGCTTGTACACACTTGAGCTTAGAAGGATGAGAGGGGATCTGATTGAGACGTATAAGATTATTAAGGGATTGGACATTCTGGAGGCAGGGAGTATGTTTCCGCTGATGGGTGAGTCCAGAACCAGAGGACACAGTTTAAAAATAAGGGGTAGGCCATTTAGAACAGAGTTGAGGAAAAACCTCTTCACCCAGAGAGTGGTGGATATATGGAATGCTCTGCCCCAGAAGGCAGTGGAGGCCAAGTCTCTGGATACTTTCAAGAAAGAGATGGATAGAGCTCTTATAGATAATGGAATCAAGGGTTATGGGATAAGGCAGGAACAGGATATTGATTGTGGATGATCAGCCATGATCATAATGAATGGTGGTGCTGGCTCGAAGGGCCGAATGGCCTACTCCTGCACCGATTGTCTGTTGTCTATTGTCTATTGCTCCTGGCATGCCGTCCTGCACTCTCCATTGAAGCAGATTGATCCCCTGGCTTGATGGTAATGGTTGAGTGGGGGATATGCCGAGCCATGAGGTTACAGATTGTGCTGGAGTACAATTCTGCTGCTGTTGATGGCCCACAGCGCCTCATGGATACCTAGCGTTGAGTTGCTAGATCTGTGCGAAGTCTGTCCCATTTAGCACAGTGATAGTGCCACACAACACGATGGAGTATGTCCTCCACAAGGACTGTGCGATGGTCACTTTTACCAATACTGTCATGGACAGATGCACCTGCAGCTGGCAGATTGGTAAGGATGGGGTCAAGTATGTTTTTCCCTCTTGTTGGTTCCCTCACCACCTGCCGTAGACCCAGTCTAGCAGCTCTGTCCTTTTGGACCCGACCAGCTCGATCAGTAGTACTGCTGCCGAGCCACTCTTGGTGGTGGACATTGAAACCCCCCACCCAGAGTACATTTTGTGCCCTTACCATCTCAGTGCTTCCTCTCAGTGTTGTTCAACATTGAGGAGTGTGACTCATTGGCTGAGGGAGGACGGTATGTGGTAATCAGCAGGAGGATTCCATGCCCATGTTTAACCTGAAGCCATGAGACTTCTTGGGGTCCGGAGTCAATGTTGAGGACTCCTAGAGCAAATTCCTCCCGACTGTATCCCACTGTGCCACCCCCTCAGCTGAGTCTGTCCTGCTGGTGAGATAGGACATATCCAGGGATGGTGATGTTCATACAGCTCTCCACATTGTTATCTCAGATTCTCCAGCATCTGCAGTTCCTGCTATCTCTGAAACAATTTTAACCCCACTGTGAAGCCTCTTCTAAGGATGCCTACCTTGAAGAAGTTACCCTCCTCCCTCCGAAAAGATCTCAGTGGATCTCTCTCCCACTGCAACTCTTTATCCATCTTCTATCTGCCTCCCCCTCTCTCCTTATTTATTTCAGAATCCCCTTCCCCTCTCCCATTTCTGAAGAAGGGTCTAGGCCCAAAACATCAGCTTTCCTGCTCCTCTGATGCTGCTTGGCCTGCTGTGTTCATCCAGCTCTACACCTTGTTATCTATGGAGATGGTGATGTCTGGGACATTGTTTGTAAGGTGTGATTCTGTGAGTATGACTATGTCAGGCTGTTGCCTGACTAGTCTGTGAGACAGCTCTCCTAGGTATTAGTGTGGTGGACTTTGCAGGATTGACAGGGCTGTTTCTGCCGTTGTCTTTTCTGTGCCTCGGTCGATGCCAGGTGATCCATCCAGTTTTGTTTCTTTGAGTCTTTATAACGATAGGTACGTCTGACTGGCTGGCTTGGCAATTTCAGAGTCCAGTTGAGAGTCAACCACATTGCTGTGGGTCTGGAGTCACATGTAGGCCAGACCAGGTGAGGGTGGCAGGTTTCCTCCCCGAAGGGCATTAGTGAGCCAGCTGGGGTTTTCTGACAATCGACGATGATTTCATGGTGATTGGTAGAATCTTAATTCCAGACTTTTTATTGAATTCAAATTCCACCATCTGCCGTGGTGGGATTTGAACCCGGGTCCCCAGAACATCAATTAATTGTCTCACGATAATACCATTCGGCCATCACCTACCCCAGTGCTCACTGGAGTTTAGAAGAGTGAGAGGTGATAGGAGTTGGGAGGTTGTGTTGCAGTTGTACAGGACATTGGTTAGGCCACTTTGGAATACTGCATTCAATTTCCATCTGCCTGCTATCGGAAGGATGTTGTGAAACTTGAAAAGATTTAGAAGGATGTTGCTGGGGTCGGAGTGTTTGAGCTATAGGGAGAGGCTGAATAGGCTGGGGTATTTTCTCTGGAGTGTCAGAGGCTGAGGGAGGACCTTACAGAAGTCTATAAAATCTTGAGGGGAATGGATCAGGTGACTAGCCAAGGTCTTCTTTCCCATGGTAGGCTAATCCAAATAGTGGGTATAGGATTAAGGTGAGATGGGAAAGATTTAAGGGGCAGCTTTTCCACACAGAGGGTGGTGCGTGTCTGAACTGAGCTGCTAGAGGAAGTGGTGGAGACTGTTACAATTACATTTAAAAGGTATCTGGATGGATATACGAATGGGAAGGGTTTAGGTGGATATGGGCCAAATGCTGACAAATGGGACTAGATTGATTTGGGATATCTGGTTAGCATGGATGAGTTGGACCGAAGGGTCTGTTTCTGCGCTGTATAGCTCGATGACTCCATGACTGTATCTCATTGAAACATGTAGGATTCGAAAGGGGCTTGACAGGGTAAATGCTGAGAGGGTGTTTCCCTTCGTCGGAGAGTCTAGGACCAGAGGGTGTAGTCTCAGGTAAAGGGACGGCAATTTAAGACTCCGATAAGGATAAATGTCTTCAGTTTTTGTCAATACAGTTTGGAGTTGGAGGAACACAGCATCAGAGGAGCAGGAGAGTCAACATTTCGGGCCTAGACTGTTCACCAGTCCTGATGATGGGATTAGGCCGGAAATGTTGACTTTCCTGCTCCTCTGATGCTGCCTGACCTGCTGTGTTCCTCTAGATCCACAGTACATTGACTCTGACTCCAGCATCTGCAGTTCCTGCTGTCTTCAGTTTTTGTATGTTTTGGATTCTCCATCTGATTGTCAGTCCTGTGAATATTCCATTTTGAGCATTTTCAAAAATTACTAGATACTAAGGCAATGAGAGACAATGGGAGACTGTGAGAAGGTGGAGTCTCAGAAAAAGATCAGCCACGATCTTATTGCCTGTTAGACCACATTAAAGCAGAGAATTGGCTGACCCTAAATTCCTGTTTCTTATGTTTTCTGTTTTCCAGCGCACCATGGCCAATAAGTTACAGTAGCTGTAGCAAAAATGATTTTGAGACCTTCCTGCTCAATGGCCATGGAGTATGTCTGTCGAGTTTGCCGGACTTCCATAAGCTGGTTGGGGGTCCCAAGTGCGGAAACAAGTTCACAGAGAAAGATGAGCAATGTGACTGTGGCCAGCCTTCGGTAAGAAAAGTGGATGATAGGAACGAGTTCTTTCTGGTGGTTGCTGGCTTTTATCGGTTGAGTTGATGGGATTTATTAAAGAAGTTTAGTTGCTATACACCTGTGTCTGTTTGCAAACCATGCTGTGGTCAAGCCAGAAGAACTTGGCAACCACCTTGTGGGCTCCCAATCCAAGCTCCTTCTATCCTGCTGGGCTGATCCAAACCATGCTGTGCATTACCAGGGGTTTCCCTTCAACAGACCAGCTGGTAGCTTATGCACCTTAAACTGAGCAACCAAGGAAACAGCTCATTGGAAAGAACTTATCACTTGGTGTCTCTTTTAATCAAAACCAGTTTCTCCAGAAACTTCATGTTACAGTTCTGTTAATTCCCTTTTCATTCATTTGTGGGATGTGGGCATTGCTGACTGGGTCAGCATTTAATCCTCGTCCCCAGTTGCCCCTTGAGAAGGTGGTGCTGAGCTGCCTGCTTGAACAGCTGCAGTCCATGTGCTGTGGATTGGCCCATATTTCCCTTAGCGGGGGGACTTCCAGGATTTTGACCGAGGAACACTGAAGGAACAGTGATATATTTCCAAGTCAAGATGGTGAGTGCCTTGGAAGAAAACTTGCAGAGTGTGCTATTCCCATGTATTTGCTGCACCTTGTCTTTCTGGGTGGAAAGACAATGGCTAATATTTAAGGATCATAGAAACATTAAAAAAAACGGAAAGATCAGATAAATGCTTAAATTACAATTGCTCATTGCTGACTAATGGAAAAATAAAACAGGTGGCTCAACCATGACGTAAAAAGAAACTAGTGATGGAATTAGACCTAAAGAGGAGACATAAAAAATTGTCAGAAAGAGCAGCAAGCCTTAGGATCGGGAACAATTTAGAATTCAGCAAAAGAGGACAAAACGATCGATCAATGGGTGGAAAGTAGAGTATGGGAGTAAGCATACAGGGAACATAAAAACTAACTGTAAAAGCTTTTATAAATATGTGAAACAAAAAGAAGTTATTGAAGACAAATATGAGTCCCTTATGGTTGGAAAAGGAGAAATTAAATGTGAAGCAAAGAACAGGCATAAGAATTGAACATAGACTTTAGTTCTGTCTTAGAACATAGAACATAGAACAACACAGCGCAGAACAGGCCCTTCGGCCGTCGATGTTGTGCCGACCTGTGAACTAATCTTAGCCCATCCCCCTACACTATCCCATCATCATCCGTTCTTCACAAAGAAGAACTTAAAGAACCTCCCAGAAATATGAGGGAGCCAAGGGTTTATTGAGAGGGAAGAATTGGAGAAAATCCTGATTTGTAATGGGGATGTTCCCCTCTCCATAAATAACCATGGCGACAACCCAGAGTGCCAGTGGGTCTGCTAGCCATACTCTGAATACACAAACCAGGACTAGTGCGGGCTCTCCTTTATCTTGCTGAATATTTTGTGCTTAGCGTGCTGTCCTGAAAGGGCCTGACAGCTCTGGTTTTGTGCCGAGCTGTTCAGACTCTGGGCCACCTGTTCACTTGTTAAACCACACCCCTCCAGTTTTACACCTAGATCTTTATTTGTGAGGGTGGAGGTGTGGGTAGGAGTGAGCCTGCTTCATGGCCTGATTCACATTCAGCTTGTAATTCCCAAAGATGGGAATGGTTTTATCCAGTTTCACTGCTGGCGCAATGGGTACTGCCTATTCTTCATTTGGCACCACTTAAATGATATCCACGGTATTCCAGCCCTTTCAATGCTGTTTTGATATTCTCCAATAGGAGAAAGCGTAGGACAACAGGCCTGGCACTGAGTAGTGGCTTCTGGGTTCACACGACTTCTCACCTTTACCCGTAGAATCACAGAATGCCTACAGTGAGGAAGCAGGCCATTTAGACAATAGAGGCTACACTGACCCTCTGAAGATCCGTTCATTCTCACATCCATTCTCCTACAGTATCCCTGTAACCCTGCATATCCCATGGCTAATCCACCTAGCCTGCACATCCCTGGACACCATGGGGCAATTTAGCATGGCCAATCCACCTAACCTGCATATTTTTGGTCTGTGGAAGGAAATCAGAGCACCCAGAAGAAACACATGCAGACAGCTGCCTGAGGATGGAGTCGAACCCAGGTCCCTGCTAACCACTGTACCGCCATCCTTCTCTTTCACTTTGGTACTTCCTGGTGATCTCGTGCAGCTGCCCTTCTTTGATGTTGGAAATTTGGAGCCAATTGATTGTTATCTCTTGGAGTCAGTCACACCCCATTAAACGAGCCGAGCTTTGTCCCTCTTTTCTCAATGACCTGCCCTGTCCATCTCATCAGCCTGGTCCCAGAGCTCTTCACCATTAGCAGGTAGAGCATTCTCTCAATGATGCTGGTGGGTTTGCTTTCCCACTAACTCCACTGTGATCAGGGCTGCTTTGCTTCCTTTGACATTACTGACAGTCGGAACTGTCTACTCCACCTCAGGGATAATAGGTACTGCAGATGCTGGAGAATCCGAGATAACAAGGTGTGGAGCTGGATGAACACAGCAGGCCACGCAGCATCATAGGAGCAGGAAAGCTTGACGTTTCGGGCCTAGACCCTTCATCAGAAAAAGTCTAGGCCCGAAATGTCATTTACCTGAGAAATGATCACACAGTTGTTGCCAGGCAAAACGGTCTCTGTTGCTGACTTGTCACTAGTCCATAGACCAATCTCACACGCGCGCACACATACACATACATACATAAGTAAATGCAAGGGACCAGGTTTGCATGCCGCCATGCCAGATGATGGAATTTGAATTCAATAAAAAATCCACAATTAGGAATGAACAGATCACCATGAAACCATTGCCGATTGTCAGAAAAGCCCATTTGGCTCACTAATTCCCTTCATGGAAGAAAACTGCCATCCTCACCTGGTCTGGCCTACATGTGACTCCAGACCCACAACAATGTTGCTTATTCTCACTTGGCCTCTGAAATAGCCTGTCAAACCATTTAGTTGGGTCAATCACTACAAACTCTCAAAGAAATGAAACCGTCAGATCACCCAGCATCGACCTAGGCACCGGAAAAGACAACGGCGGAAACAGCCCTGTCGACCCTGCAAAGTCTTCCTCACTAATATCTGGGGGTTAGTGCCAAAATTGGGAGAGTTGTCTCACAGACGAGTCAAGCAACAGCCTGATATAGTCATACTCACAGAATCATACCTTACAGACAATGTCCCAGACACCACCATCACCATCCCGAGATATGTCCTGTCCCACCGGCAGGACAGACACAGCATGTGTGGCGTACAGTGGGATAAAGTCAGGAGGGAGCTACACATAAACATAGAAAATAGATCTAGGAGGAGGCCATTTGGCCCTTTGAGCCTGATCCACCATTCATCATGATCATGGCTGATTATCCAACTCAACAGCCAAACCCTGCTTTCTTCCCATAACCTTTGATCCAATTCACACCAAGTGCTATATCTAGTCGCCTCTTGAATACATTCAATATTTTGGAATCAACTACTTCCTGTGGTAATGAATTCCACAGGGTCACCACTCTTTGGGTGAAGAAATGTCTTTCATCTCTATCCTAAATGGTCTACACCGAATCCTCATACTGTGACCCCTGATTCTGGTCACACCCACCATCAGGAACATCCTCCCTACATCTACCCTGTACAGTCCTGTTAGAATTTTATAAGTCTCCATGAAATCCCCCTGTCATCTGTCTGATCTCCAGTGAAAACAATCGCAACCGAGTCAATCTCTCCTCATACATCAGACCATCATCCCTGGAATCAGCCTGGTAAACCTTCGCTGCACTCCCTCGAGAGCAAGAGCATCCTCCCTCAGAGAAGGAGACCAAAACCGAACACAATATTCCAGGTGTGGTCTCACCAAGGCCCTGTACAACTGCAACAACACGTCCCTGCTCCTGTCCTTGAAACCTCTCACAATGAAGGCCAACATACCATTTTCCTCCTTTACTGCCTGCTGCACCTGCATTCTTACCTTCAGCGACTGGTGCACAAGGACACCAGGTCCCACTGCACACTCCCCTCTCCCAATTTACAGCCACTCAGGTCGTAATCTGCCTCCTTGTTTTTGCTTCCAAAGTGAATAACCTCACATTTATCCAAATTATTCTGAAGTTGCTCTGGGAGTCCTCAACATTGACTCCAGACCCCAGGAAGCCTTCAGATGGAGCACAACCTCCATCCTGTTGTGTGGCACTATCACCATGCTAAATGGGACGGACTTTACACGGATCTAGCAACTCAAGGCTGGGCATCCATGAGGCGCTGTGGGCCATCAACAGCAGCAGGATTGTACTGCAGCACAATCTGTAACCTAGATAACAAGGATGAACACAGCAGGCCAAGCAGCATCATAGGAGCAGGAAAACTTGTGGTATACTGCATCCGCTGTACCCGTTGTGGCTTCCTCTACATCGGGGAAACCAAGCGGAGGCTTGGGGACCGCTTTGCAGAACACCTGCGCTCAGTTCGCAACAAACAACTGCACCTCCCAGTCGCGAACCATTTCAACTACCCCTCCAATTCCTCAGACGACATGTCCATCCTGGGCCTCCTGCAATGCCACAGTGATGCCACCCGAAGGCTGCAGGAACAGCAACTCATATTCAGCCTGGGAACCCTGCAGCCCAATGGCATCAATGTGGATTTCACAAGCTTCAAAATCTCCCCTCCCCCAACCGCATCCCAAAACCAGCCCAGCTCATCTCCACCTCCCTAACCTGTTTTACCTCTCACCTCAAGCCACACCCCCATCTCCTATCTACTAACATCATCCCGCCCCCTTGACCTGTCCGTCCTCCCTGGACTGACCTACCTCCTCCCTACCCCCCTACCTACACTCACCTTTACTGGCTCCATCCCCGCCCCTTTGACTTGTCTGCCTCCTCTCCACCTATCCTCTCCTCTATCCATCCTCTATCCGCCTCCCTCTCTCTCCCTATTTATTTCAGAACCCTCTTGCCCTCCCCCATTTCTGGTGAAGGGTTTAGGCCCGAAACGTCAAGTTTCCCTGCTCCTATGATGCTGCTTGACCTGCTGTGTTCATCCAGCCCCATGCTTGTTATCTGGGACTCTGTGGTGTGTTGGTAAGGTAAGGTTTTTCTTTTTTTTTATTTCTTCTGTATCGTGTAATTGGTTAAAAATTTACTTTTTTTAATTTATCTATTAATTGGTTATTTGAAAAAGACCATAACAGAGCAGTATTAGAAACTATTTAACTCATAAATTTATATAAAGTAATAAAGTGATTAACTAAGTAGAGATGGCTGGGCAGGTGATGTGCTGTAGCTGTACGATATGGGAGCTGGCTGATCCCGTTGTGAACGACAGTGACCACATCTGCAGCAAGTGTTGGTTGCTGGAAGAACTCCGGCTCAGAGTTGAAGATCTGGAATCTGAGCTTCAAACACCGTGGCACATCCGGGAGGGGGAGAGTTACCTGGACGCTTTGTTTCAGGAGGCAGTCACACCTGGTAGATTAAGTAATTCACATTCAGTTAGTGATCAGGGACAACAGGGTGTGACTACAAGTGAGGCAGGTAGGGGGATCCTGAGTTCAGGAGTGGAGGAGCCTCAGCTTTTGACCTTATCCAACAGGTAGGAGATACTTGCTCCCTGTGTGGATGAGGAAAAGGGCTGCAGGGAGGATGAGCCAGCTCACTACGGTGCCATGGTGCAGAAGGCCATTCAAGAGGGGGGAGCAAAAAGACAAGTGGTAGTTATAGGGGATTCTATAGTTAGGGGGATAGATAGTATCCTTTGCAAGCCGGATTGGGAGTCCCACATGGTGTGTTGCCTGCCCGGTGCCAGGGTGCAGGACATCTCTGACCGGCTGGAAAGGATATTGGAGTGGGAGAGGGAGGATCCAGTTGTTGTGGTCCACGTTGGGACTAACAACATAGGCAAGGCTAGGATGGAGGACCTATTTGGGGATTATCAAGCGCTCGGAACGAATTTAAAGAACAGGGCCTCAAGGGTCATAATCTCCGGATTACTGCCCGAGCCACGTGCAAATTGCCTTAGGGATAAGAAAATTAGGGAAGTAAACACGTGGCTAAGGGAGTGGTGTGGGAAGGAGGGGTTCCATTTCATGGGGCATTAGAATCAGTTTTGGAACCAGGCGGATCTGGACCGATGGGACGGTCTCCACCTGAACTGATCTGGAACAAGTGTTCTAGCGAAAAGGATAAATAGGGTGGTCACTAGGACTTTAAACTGGTGAGTCGGGGGGTGGAAGGGAAAGGGAAAACGACAGGGAGTATGATGGTAAATAAAAAGGTAAGCAGCAGGTTAACATGTGTGCAGGAGGGTTTAAGTTCAAGGCAGACTATGAAAGAAGCAAAAAGGAAGGATAACTCAGGAGATGTTATTAGAGATGTTGGAAATGAGGGTAAGAAAGCTAGCATAAAGGCACTTTACCTGAATGCTCGTAGCATTCGTAACGAGGTTGATGAGTTAACGGCACAAATCATCGTGAAAGAATATGATTTGGTAGCCATTACAGAGACATGGTTACAGGATGGTCACGACTGGGAGTTAAGTATCCAGGGGTATTATTCGGAAGGACAGACAGGTAGGTAAGGGAGGTGGTGTAGCTCTGATATTCAAGGACGACATCAGGGCGGTGCTGAGAGATGATATAGGTTCTATGGAAAATGAGGTTGAATTGATTTGGGTGGAAATTAGAAATTCTAAGAGAAAAAAGTCACTGATAGGCATAGTCTATAGGCCACCAAATAATAACAACACATTGGGGCGGGCAATAAACGAAGAAATAACTAATGCCTGTAAAAATGGTACGGCAATTATCATGGGGGATTTTAATCTACATGTAGATTGGTCGAACCAGCTCGGTCAGGGTATCCTTGAGGAGGAGTTCGTTGAGTGTATACGTGATAGTTTTCTTGAACAGTATGTAATGGAACCGACGAGGGAGGAAGCTATCCTAGATCTGGCTCTGTGTAATGATACAGGAATAATTAATGACCTCAAAGTTAGGGATCCTCTTGGAAGGAGTGATCACAGTATGGTTGAATTTAGAATACAGATGGAGAGTGTGAAGATAAAATCCAAGACCAGGGTCCTGTGCTTGAACAAGGGGGACGACAATAGAATGAGGGAGGACTTGGCTAAAGTAGACTGGAAACAAAGATTTTATGGTGGGATAGTTGACGAGCAGTGGACGACTTTCAAAGCAATCTTTCAAAGTGCTCAGCAAAAGTATATTCCAGTGAAAAGGAAGGACTGGAAGAAAAGGGATAGTCTGCCATGGGTGTCTTAGGAAATAAGGGAAGCTATCAAATTGAAAGAGAAGGCATACAAAGTGGCCAAAAACAGCATTAAACTAGAAGATTGGGAAGTTTTTAAAGGTCAACAGAAAGCCACAAGAAGAGTTATAAAGAAAAGTAAGATAGAACATGAAAAAAAGCTAGCACAGAATATAAAGACAGATAGCAAAAGTTTCTATAAATATATAAAACGAAAAAGAGTGGCTAAAGTAAATGTCGGCCCTTTAGAGGATGAGAAGGGGAATTTAGTTATGGGATATGATGAACTGGCCGAGGCATTGAACAGGTATTTTGTATCAGTCTTCACAGTGGAGGACACGAATAACATGCCAGTAATTGACAGAGAGACGAAGGTAGGTGAGGACCTGGAAACAATCATTATTACAGAAGGGGTAGTGTTGGGCAAGCTAATGGAGCTAAGGACTGATAAGTCTCCTAGCCCTGATGGAATGCATCCCAGGGTACTGAAAGAGATGGTGGGAGAAATAGCAGGTGCACTGGTGGTAATTATTCAAAATTCACCGGACTCTGGGGCAGTCCCAGCAGATTGGAAAACAGCAAATGTGACGCCACTGTTTAAAAAGGGAGGTAGACAAAAGATGGGGTATTATAGACCGGTTAGCTTAACCTCTGTAGTGGGGAAGATGCTTGAGTCTATTATCAAGGAAGAAATAGCAAGGCATCTCGATAGAAATTGTCCCATTGGGCAGACGCAGCATGGGTTCATGCAGGGCACGTCATGCTTGACAAACCTTTTGGAATTCTATGAAGACATTACGAGCAAGGTGGACAATGGGGACCCACTGGATGTGGTGTACCTGGATTTCCAAATGGCCTTCGACAAGGTGCCGCACAAGAGGCTGCTGCATAAGGATGCATGGCGTTAGGGGTAAAGTATTAGCATGGATAGAGGATTGGTTGACGAAAAGGAAGCAAAGAGTGGGGATAAATGAGTGCTATTCTGGCTGGCAATCAGTGACTAGTGGTGTGCCTCAGGGATCGGTGTTGGGACTGCAATTATTTACAATTTATAAAGATGATTTGGAGTTGGGCACCACATGTAGGGTGTCAAAGTTTGCAGATGACACTAAGATGAGTGGCAGAGCAAAGTGTGCAGAGGACTGTGAAACCTTACAGAGGAACATAGGTACATTGAGTGAGTGGGCAAAGGTCTGGCAGATGGAATACAATGTAAATAAATGTGAAGTCATACCTTTTGGTAGGAGTAATAGTAAAAAGGATTATTAGTTGAATGGTAAAAAGTTGCAGCATGCTGCTATGCAGAGGGACCTGGGTGTCCTTGTGCATGAATCACAGAAGGTTGGTCTGCAGGTACAACAAGTAATTAGGAAGGAAAATGGAATTTTGTCCTTCGTTGCTAAAGGGATTGAGTTTAAAAGCAGAGGGGTTATGTTGCAGCTGTACAAGGTGCTGGTGAGGCCACACCTGGAGTACTGTGTGCAGTTTTGGTCTCCTTATTTGAGAAAGGATGTACTGACACTGGAGGGGGTGCGGAGGAGGTTCACTAGGTTGATTCCGGAGTTGAGGGGGGGCTTATGAGGAGAGACTGAGTAGGTTGGGATTATATTCATTGGAATTCAGAAGATTGAGGGGGGATCTTATAGAAACATATAAAATTATGAAGGGAATAGATAAGGTAGAAGTAGAGAGGATGTTTCCACTGGCAGGTGAAGTGAGGACAAGAGGGCATAGCCTCAAGATTAGAGGGAGCAGATTTAGGACTGAATTGAGAAGGAACTTCTTCACCCAGAGGGTTGTTAATCTATGGAATTCCTTGCCCAGTGAAGTAGTTGATGCTACTTCAGTAAACATTTTTAAAGCTAAGGTCGATTTTTTTTGAACAATAAAGGAATTCAGGGATATGGTGAGAACGCGGTAAGTGGATTTGAGTCCATGAAAAGATCAGCCATGATCTTGACGCTATAACATTACAGCGCAGTACAGGCCCTTCGGCTCTTGATGTTGCGCCGACCTGTGAAACCAATCTGAAGCCCATCTAACCTACACTATTCCATTATCACCCATATGTTTATCCAACGACCATTTAAATGCCCTTAAAGTTGGCGAGTCTACAACTGCTGCAGGCAGGGCATTCCATGCCCTTACTACTCTCTGAGTAACGAATCTACCTCTGACATCTGTCCTATATCTATCATCCCTCAATTTAAAGCTGTGTCCCCTCGTGCTAGCTGTCATGATCCGAGGAAAAAGGCTCTCACAGTCCACCCTATCTAATCCTCTGATCATCTTGTATGTCTCTATTAAGTCACCTCTTAACCTTCTTCTCTCTAATGAAAACAGCCTCAAGTCCCTCAGCCTTTCCTCATAAGACCTTCCCTCCATACCAGGCAACATCCTGGTAAATCTCCTGTGCACCCTTTCCAATGCTTCCACATCCTTCTTATAATGCAGCGACCAGAACTGTACGCAATACTCCAAGTGCGGCCGCACCAGAGTTTTGTACAGCTGCAACATGACCTCACGGCTCCGAAACTCAATCCCTCTACCCATAAAACCTAACACACTGTATGCCTTCTTAACAACCCTATCAACCTGGGTGGCTACTTCAGTAAACGTTTTTAAAGCTAAGGTAGATTTTTTTGAACAATTAAGGAATTAAGGGATACGGTGAGAGTGCGGGAAAGTGGATCTGTGTCCACGAAAAGATCAGCCATGATCTTATTGAATGGTGGAGCAGGCTTGAAGGGCCAGAAGGCCTACTCCTGCTACTAGTTCTTATGCTCTCATTACAGCATTGGTTCGAACATGGACAAAAGAGCTGAATTCCAAAGGTGAGGTGAGGGTGACAGCACCTTGACATCAAGGCTGCATTCAACTGAGTGTGGCATCAAGGAGCCTGAGCAAAACTGGAATCAATGTGTATCAGGGGGCAAACTTTCCGGTGGTTGGAATCATACCTGACACACAGGAAGATGGTCGTGGTTGTTGGAGGTCAATCATCTCAGCTCCAGGACATCTCTGCAGGAGTTCCTCAAGATAGTGTCTGAGGCATCTGGGCAGCATCTCATTCAGGATTTGTTGAACACCTCACCTCTGCCTCCTGGATCCATGCGTACATTCTCATTTTAGTCTCTGTGATCAGTCCTACTCATCCTTTAGCCTCTCTCCTATGGTTTGTATGTCTGCAGGAGACTTTGGGATTCCCCTTTATGTTAACTGTTAGTCTTTTCTCATACTCCCTCTTTGCTTCATTCATTTGCCTTTTCGCCACCCCTCTAAACCTTTGGTATTCCTGCTGATGCTCAGTTGTATTTTCTCCTTCACTCCTGTCATGTGCACACCTTTTTTTTCTTTCTGATGTTAATTTCTACTTCCTTTGTCATCCAGTGAATTGTAGATCTGTTTGTCCTTCTTTTTCTATCACAGGGAATATAGCTCGATTGTTCCTGAACAATTTGCTGTGTGAATGTGCCCCATTGTTCAGTTACTGTTTATCGCTCTAACCTCTCATTCCAATCAATTTTACCCAGCTCTGTTTGAGCCCCATTGAAGTCCACTGTCTACCAACTGATTTTTCTAAATCTGGATTGTTGCATGTCATTCCCCACCATCATCCTGAACCTTATGATACAATGGGTCACTTTCTCCCAATATTTTTTTCTTTATTCATTCACAGGATGAGGGCGTCACTGGCTAATCAGCATTTATTGTCCATCCCTAATTGCCCAGAGGGCAGTTAAGAGTCAGCCACATTGCTCTGGGTCTGGAGTCACATGTAGACCAGACTAGGTAAGGATGGCAGTTTCCTTCCCTTTAGGACAATGGTGAACCAGATGGGTTTTCCCAACAATCGACAATGGATTCATGGTCATCATTAGATTCTTAATTCCAGATATTTATTGAATTCAAATTCCACCATCTGCCATGGCAAGATTCGAACCTGGGTCCCCAGAACATTATCTGGGGTGTGTGGATTAACAGTCCAGTCTTAATACCACTAGGTCATTGCCTCCCCTTGATAACCTGGAGATATTATTACGAGACAATTCATTCAGGGATCCAGGTATTGTTCTGGGCATATAAATGCTGGGGCTACCAGTAATGCCCACATCCTGTGAATGAACAAAAAACAATACAAAATAATGATCAGATCACTGAGTCTATTTGCAGTTGTGATTTGGGGCCTCTCCTTCATAAATGTTTTGGAATAATCTTCCATGGAAAAGGTTACTGCACGTGAGTTCTGGATATTTGAGATGAGCTGTTTGTATTTGCTGTTAGAGAAATTGCTAACTGCAGCAAGTCAGGATGAATGGGTCTTTTTCATCTCGGGAAACTGTAAAGAGAGGGAAAAGTTCAGAAGGGATCAGTGTTGGAATCTCAAATAGTTGCAATTTACATTCATGATTTCGATGAAAAGGCTGAATGTATTATTGTCAACATTTTTCATGTTCCCAGGGAGATTGGAAAGCAAGCTCTGTGTTTGCCATTTGTCCAAGTAAAAATGAAATGACGTGATTCAGACATAATTTGGTTGTATCCTTGACAAAGCAGCCCATAAATACTCCCAAGATGGATACTCCATGCTCTACTTTCCAGCAAAATAATTCTTGAGATCGCCCTCTGAGTTTGGAATCAGTTACCTCACTCTCTTCACACGAGCTTGTACATCAGTAACCAGGATTTTGATGTTTGTTTGTTTCTCCTCAGGAGTGTGACGACACCTGCTGTGAGGCTGCAACATGTAAACTCAAACCTGGGGCGCAATGCTCATCCACTGAGCTATGCTGTGAAAAATGTAAGGTAAAGATCAAATTGGTCCATCCCTGTGCCATGCAGAGAAATGCAGAGTAAGAACAGTGTGTCAGGAAACTGGTTGGGGAGCACCGTTACCTTCAACATTGCTCATTCACTTCACAATCCAACTAAAAACTGCCCATGCAGATGGGATGGGATGAGAGAAGTTGATAGTTGTGGTTGGTTTGGAGAATACTGTAACTGGGAAAGAGGAGAGAAAAGAGAGGTTCATACAAATATACAACATGAAAGGATTGGAGGTGCCGGTGTTGGACTAGGGTGGACAAGGTCAGAAGTGACTGATTGATTTATTGTCATGAGTACCAAAATACAGTGAAAAGCTTTGTTTATGAGCGGTACAGGCAGATCACAACAAGCAAAGGATGTATGTTTAGAAGCGGAACAATTCCTGTCCACATCCGGTAACACAACAGAAGGAAGACCGGAACTGCCCTCAAATCTGTTTCATCATTGAATGAGATCATTGTTTTGTCTGCAACAACTCAACTTGACCCAATATCCCTCTGAATCATGAACTGCTTTTTCCAGAAGAAAATTCTAAACATTTGAAATGTTTCCTAATTTTGGTTTAGCAAGAAACAAAAACAGAAATGCAAGAGGTCTGGCAGCATCAGTGGAGAGAAAAACAAAATTAATGTTTTGAATCCAGTGATCCTTCGCCAGAACTGAAACCAACTGGGAAATGGTGGGATTTACAGTGATGATGGGAGCTGGGGAAAGAACTGAGGTAAATAGATGGAGATAGTGCCCAGACTTAGAGAGAGAGGGAGTGAGAGACAGAGAGAGAGAGAGAGAGAGGGAGAGAGACAGAGGGAGAGTGTGAGAGAAACAGAGTGGGAAAGCAGTAAAAGCTGAAGAGGTGGGAATCGGTGAAAATGGTTGTCTTGTGTCAGGAGCGACCCATAGAGAACAAGGCGTGGCTGTAGCTTCTTGGCGATGTCCCCAACATCCCAGCACGGGCTTATCCAACCAATTTACTTGTTGGGGATGGGGGACTGCATGTACATTTCTCTGTCACTTGAGGAGGACAGTAAGCAAAGCACAACAGTAAACATGATACAAAAGAAATACTTCCAAAGCTAAACATGTTTGCTGCTTGGTACTTCTTATTCTGTTTTTATTCTTTTTATTCACTCCTGGGACATGGCATGGCTGGCTTGTCAGGCATTTATTGCCTGTCTGTAGCTGCCATTGAGAAGGAGGTGGTGAGCTGCCTTCTTGAAACACTGCAGTCCATGTGCTATGGGTTGACCCACAATGCCCTTTGGAAAGGAATTCCAGGATTTGGATAATCATTGAATCCTTACAGTGTGGAAGCAGGCATTTGGCCTGTTGAGTCCATACCGACCCTCCAAAGAGCATCCCACTTAGAGTTAGCCCTTATCCTATCCCTGCATTTCCCTGGACACTATGGGCAATTTAGCACAGCCAATCCACCTCACCTGCACATCTTTGGACTGTGGGAGAAAACCGGAGCACCCGGAGGAAACCAAGGAGAATGTGCAAACTCCACACAGACAGTCGCCTGAGGGTGGAATTGAACCCAGGTCCCTGGCGCTGAGAGACAGCAGTCTGAACCACTGAGCCACCGTGCCGCCTTCATTTGGACATGGTGATAGTGAAGGAACAGCAATATATTATCAAGTCAGGATGGTGAGTGGTTTGGAGGGGAACTTGAAAGCAAGGTAGTTGCCATGTATCTACTGCCCCTATCCTTCTCATTGGAAGTGGACTAGCTGGGGTTGGAAGGTGCTGTCTGAGGATCTTTGGTCAATTTCTGCAGTGCATCTTGTAGATAGTACACACTGCTGTTACTGAGCGTCTGTGGTGGAGAGAGTGAATGCTTGTGGATGTAGTGCCAATCAAATGGGCAGCTTTGTCCTGGACGGTGTAAAGTTTCTCTGGTGTTGTTGCAGTTGCACTCATCCAGGCAAGTGGGGAGTATTCCATCATGCTCCTGACTTAGAAACATAGAAATACAGAAGATGGGTGCAGGAGGAGGCCATTCGGCTCTTTGAGCCTGCTCCGCCATTCCTCACGATCATGGCTGATCGTCCAACTCAATAACCTAACCCTGCTTTCTCCCCATAACCTTTGATCCTATTCACACCAAGTGCTATATCTAGTCACCTCTTGAATACATTCAATGTTTTGGCATCAACTACTTCCTGTGGTAATGAATTCCACAGGGTCACCATTCATTGGGCAAAGAAATGTCTCCTCATCTCCATCCTAAATGGTCTACCCCGAATCCTCATACTGTGACCCCTGGTTCTAGACACAGCTCCTATGATGCTGCTTGACCTGCTGTGTTCATCCAATCCCATGCTTGTTATCAGGAACATCCTCCCTGCATCTACCCTGTCCAGCCCTGTTAGAATTTTATAAGTCTCTATAAGATACCTCCTCATTCATCTGAACTCCAGCAAAAACAATCCCAATCTAGTCAATCTCTCCTCATATGTCAGACCCATCATCCCTGGAATCAGCCTGGTAAACCTTCGCTGCACTCCCTCGAGAGCAAGAGCATCCTCCCTCAGAAAAGGAGACCAAAACTGAACACAATATTCCAGGTGTGGTCTCACCAAGGCCCTGTACAACTGCAACAACACATCCCTGCTCCTGTCCTCGAAACCTCTCACAATGAAGGCCAACATACCATTTACCTCCTTTACCGCCTACTGCACCTGCATTCTTACCTTCAGCGACTGGTGCACAAGGACAGCCAGGTCCCGCTGCACACTCCCCTCTCCCAATTTACAGCCATTCAGGTCGTAATCTGCCTTCCTGTTTTTGCTTCCAACGTGAATAACCTCACATTTATCCAAATTATACTGCATCTGCCATTGATCTGCCCACTCACCCAAACTGTCCAAATCATGCTGAAGGATCTCCGCATCCTCGTCACAGTTCACTCTCCCACCCAACTTGGCATCATCTGCAAACTTGGAGATGTTACAATTTGTTCCCTCATCCAAATCATTAATATATATTGTGAATAGCTGGGTCCCCACCACCTATCCCTGTGGCACCCCACTAGTTACTACCTGCTAATTTGTAAAGGACCCATTAATTCCTGCTGTTTGTATCCTCTCTGCCAACCAGTTTCCTATCCATCTCGATATACCTACCCCAACGCCATGCACTTTAATCTTGCACATTAATCTCTTATGTGGGACTTTTTCAAATGCTTTCTGAAAGCCCAAATATACTATATCAACTGGCTCCCCTTTGCCAACTCTACAAGTTACATCTTCATAGAATTCCAATAGATTTGACAAGCATGATTTCCCCTTCACAAATTCTGTCTGATCCTGCCACTGCTTTCTAAATGCTCTGCTATAAAATCCTCAACAATAGATTCAAGAATTTCCCCCATTACCATTGTTAGGCTCAGAGATAATAGGTACTGCAGATGCTGGAGAATCCGAGATAACAAGGTGTGGAGCTGGATGAACACAGCAGGCCAAGCAACATCATAGGAGCAGGAAAGCTTGACGTTTCGGGCCGAGACCCTTCATAA
>JAHRHZ010000227.1:628824-672172 GCA_024137785.1 Ginglymostoma cirratum
GAGCAGAATGTAGATGTTCTGCGAAGTGGTCGCCAAGTCTATGCTTCATTTCCCCAATGTAGAGGAGACCACATTGTGAGCACTGAATGGAGCAGACCAGATTCTAGGAAGTGCAGGTGAAGTATTGCTTCACCTGAAAGGTGAAGGAGACATGTATCTGGTCACTAGAACAATTAGTTGGACAGGAAGCAGACATGCTTTTTGAGAATGTTTCGAGGTCTGAGCAAGTCCAGGTGCACAGATGGATTGGAAATAATAGAATGCTTTACTGTGTGCTGAGAGGTAATTTGAAAGGTGGCTTCTTCGTTTTGAATCGTGTTTCTGTAAATTCTGGAGATAGGAGAAAATGCTTCTCACATTGGTGTAAGAAACCTGTTTTCAAGGATGAACAGCCTGTTGTTATGTTGAATCTCTGTCACTTCTCACTCTTTCTCTGACAGGTGCACAATCTGCTGAAGACATTTGTTATTCAAATCTAAATAGGAACGGAGATGCATTTGGACACTGTGGCAAGGATCAGTATGATCAATACAAACGTTGCCCACCTTGGTAAGTTTGCCAGAGGAAGTCAACCTGTTTAGAACTTAGCCACTTACGTTAAAAATTTTGTAACCAATAGAAAAAAGAAACCATGAATTAAAGAGAGGTTGATACGGGTGCAGGACAGAAATGTCCCTGTGAAAATGAGGGATAGAAAGGGCAAGATTAGGGAACCATGGATGACAGGTGAAATTGTGAGATGAGCAAAGCAGAAAAAGGAAGCATACATAAGGTCTAGGCGACTGAAAACAGACAAAGCTTTGGAAGAATATCGGGAAAGTAGGACTAATCTGAAACGAGGAATTAAGAGGGCTAAAAGGGGTCATGAAATATCTTTAGCAAACAGGGTTAAGGAAAATCCCAAAGCTTTTTATTCATACATAAGGAGCAAGAGGGTAACCAGAGAAAGGGTTGGCCCACTCAGGGACAAAGGAAGGAAGTTATGTGAAGACTCAGAGAAAATGAGTGAAATTCTTAATGAGTACTTTGCATCGGTATTCACCGAGGAGAGGGACATGACGGATGCTGAGGTTAGGGATAGATGTTTGATTACTCTAGGTCAAGTCAGCATAAGGAGGGAGGGAAGTGTTGGTTATTCTAAAAGGCATTAGGGTGGACGAGTCCCCAGGTCCGAATGGGATCTATCCAAGGTTACTGAAGGAAGTGAGAGAGGAAATAGCTGGGACCTTAATAGATATCTTTGCAGCATCCTTGAGCATGGGTGAGATCCTGGAGGACTGGAGGATTGCTAATGTTGTCCCCTTGTTTAAGAAGGATAGCAAGGATAATCCACGTAATTATAGATCGGTGAGCCTGACGTCAGTGGTGGGGATGCTCTGGAGAAGATACTGAGGAATAGGATCTATTTACATTTTGAAGAAAATGGGCTTATTCGTGATAGGCAGCATGGTTTTGTGCAGGGAAGGTCATGTCTTACCAACTTGATAGAATTCTTTGAGGAAGTGACGAAGTTGATAGATGAGAGAAGGGCTGTAGATGTCATATACATGGACTTCAGTAAGGCGTTTGATAAGGTTCCCCACGGTAGGCTGATGGAGAAAGTGAAGTCGCAGGGGGTCCAGGGTGTACTAGCTACATGGATAGAGAACTGGCTGGGCAACAGGAGACAGAGAGTTGTAGTGGAAGGGAGTTTCCTCAAAATGGAGAACTGTGACCCGTGGTGTTCCACAGGGATCCGTGTTGGGACCACTGTTATTTGTGATATACATAAATGATCTGGAGGAAGGTATAAATGGTCTGATTAGCAAGTTTGCAGGTGACACTAAGATTTGTGGAATAGCAGATAGTGAAGTGGACTGTCGGAGAATGCAGCAGAATATAGATAGATTGGAGATTTGGGCAGAGAAATGGCAGATGGAGTTCAATTCAGGCAAATGTGAGGTGATGCATTTTGGAAGATCCAATTCAAGAGCGAACTATATGGTAAATGGAAAAGCCCTGGGGAAAATTGATGCACAGAGAGATTTGGGTGTTCAGGTCCATTGTATCCTGAAGGTGGCAACGCAGGTAGATAGAGTGGTCAAGAAGGCATACAGCATGCTTTCATTCATTGGACAGGGTGTTGAGTACAAGAGTTGGCAGGTCATGTTACAATTGTACAGGACTTTGGTTCGGCCACATTTGGAATACTGCGTACAGTTCTGGTCGCCACATTACCAAAAGGATGTGGATGCTTTGGAGAGGGTGCAGAGGAGATTCACCAGGATGTTGCCTGGTATGGAGGGCGCTAGCTATGAAGAGAGGTTGAGTAGATTTGGATTATTTACATGAGAAAGATGGAGGTTGAGGGGGGACCTGATTGAGGTCTACAAAATCATGAGAGGGATAGACAGGGTGGTTAGCAAGAAGCTTTTTCCCAGAGTGGGCGACTGAATTACTAGGGGTCACTATTTCAAGGTGAGAGGGGAAAAGTTTACGGGAGATATGCGTGGAAAGTTCTTTACGCAGAAGGTAGTGGGTGCCTGGAATGCATTGCCAGCGGAAGTGTTGGAGGCGGGCACGATAGCGTCATTTAAGATGTATCTAGACAGATACATGAATGGGCAGGGAGCAGATGGATACAGATCTTTGGAAAATAGGTAACAGGTTTAGATAGAGGATCTGGATCGGCGCAGGCTTGGAGGGCCGAAAAGCCTGTTCCTGTACTGTAATTTTCTTTGTTCTTTGTTCTTTAATTGCTGACCACCACCTTCTCAGGGATGGACAGTGAATGTTGGTTTCCCCAGCAATGCCCATCATCCAATGAATTAATCAAAAAAACTTAAAATTCTATGAGTTAAGCTCTCGCCCTTTGTTAAAATTCCCATACACAAACAGACTCAGAAAGAAACGAGACAAGAGCACAGTTCTGGATCATGGATAATGATAAACTGTTTCCATCTGACTCTTTGCTAATTACACAAGGTTATGGAATCACTGGTTGGGGATTCTCCCTTGTGGTGTCTTCAAAGGTAGTTTTACTCCTTTTCTTTCCAACACTGGATTTGCAGAGAGAACAACCTACAAAGGTAAAGTCACACTGTCCAAGAGGACCACAGGGCTCCTCACATTACAGGGAGAGAGAGATAGAGAGACGAGTGGTGGTGGTTTAACCTGGGGGTTAACACTCTTTAGGTGAGGGGAAAGGTTGTGAAGGAGTATCCTTCAGGATAACCTCAGCTGATGCAGGAGTTGAACTCATACTGTTGGCATCAGTCAGCAGCCATCCAGCCAACTAAGCTATTCAACTCTGAAGCCAATGGAAAGGGGAAGCAGGATGGGTAGTTACTATGGCTTCTCAAGAAAGAGAGAGAGACAGAAAGGAAAAGGGAGAGAGATCGATAGAGGTAGCGGTTGGGGGGTGTTGGTGTGGACGGAGAGATATGGAGGTTTTCTCTTTGCAGCCTGAATGTTTCAGCTGTTTTGTGCATTCAGAAGACTGCAGCCATCTGCCCAGGAATCAATCTGGAAGTTGTTGTTGTGCTGAGCACTACTGATCCTACAAAAACTGGTGCCAAATGAAAAGTGAATCAAAGGACTGTTGCTGTGCAGAATTACCTGAAAATACTCTGGGAATGCTGATTTGTCTGGACTTTACCATCACCAATCAAATGAGGTGATGTTTTAGAAACAACTCACAATGTGCTTCCCAAAAGTCACCTCCACAACCAACAGTGTGTCCTGGACCACCCACACTGATGTGTTCCTCTTTCGTGGTCACTTTGAGCACTTTCCCTGTGACACAAGTGAAGTTGCCTTTTTTCTGCCTTCCTCACTTCTTGAAGAGAAGGACCTTTGCTGAATGCAGGGAATTATAGAAGGTAATCACCTCATAGGCAACCTCCTTTAAGATGCGAACAAAGTCCCCCTGGACTTGAATACTTGTCAGCCCACAGCACCACCGGACCACTTCCCTCACAACTGTAATTTCACTAAGTTCCTCTGCCATTTCCACTTCCTGATTGACAGTTATGACTGGAATATTTTATCCCATTTTTATAAACTTTTCCTTATTCACCCATGGGATGTAGATGGCTCTGGCTGGCAGCATGTTTTCCCCACCCCTAGTTGGCCTTGAGAAAGTTGTTGCCTTGTCTCTCCTTAAAACAAGTTAGACAACTCCAACCAGAATGCTATGAATACATTTACCCAGGTGTCCCACAATTATGAAGCACTCAAATCACTTTGAACATAAGCTGGTACCAATGCAAAACAATCCCAACTTTATTAGAAACAAAGTTACAATCATTTTCGACATGAAACATACTGTCTCTAATCCTATTTGGCCCCTTATGTTTACAATATTTCCCTAGTCTCTTGTAGCTTTAATTAGTCGCTCTCTCTCTCTCTGGCTCTTCCTCTGGGTCTGCAAAGCTGCTTCCTCTCTCTCTCTCTCTCTGGATGGTCAGCCAGTCTCTGCCTCTTGCCATACTGGTCTCCTCAAAAGGACCTAGGAGATTCAAGACAGTGATCTGCAGATGAACCATATTTATACCTTTTAGATGGCTTTCTCGAGCTTTCTGTAGTTCTAGTCAATCAGGGAGATACACGTAATAGTTTGAAACATGAGTCAATCGTTTGGACGGCTTACTAGTTTTTGATTCTTGGTGTAACAGCCTTTCTGTCTGAGCTGTCCTTTGTTTGGTGGATAAGTTGTTGGGGGTGTCGTGCTAAGGTCATTAGCAGAAATCACACAACACCATGTTATAGTGAGAAAGTGAGAAAGAAGCAACAGACACAGAAGTGAGTGCAATTAGGTCCACAGCCACATAGGAGAGGAGCTGAATTCATGGATAACAGGCTAAGTGCACCAATGGTATAGCGTGTTTATTTGCATTTTACTTAATAGTGGTCTCCATCATTGTCCCCTGTCTTTCCACAGCATGTGGGAACACATTGTGGTAACCTATCCCAATATCTTTTCCTTAAATTCCAATATTTTCAACTTCAAAGGTCCTCAATACAACTTTGTCACTAGGGATAGTTAGAATTCCAGCCCCAGGCCCAGCACCTCTCCAAGCGGGTCAAAGTTGTTATTATACCACACCTTGGTGAGCTGCTGCACCTGACAGTTACATTGGTTTGTCTCCTGGAACAAATGTTCGAGCTGTTCATCATTGATCCGGGACGGGCCATTCCCTTGTCTAGCCTGCCTGAGGTCTTCTCTCAGCTGTTCAAACATCCCATTTCCATAGATACTGCACAGCTACTCACCACCATCCCTGATTTTGCCTTGGATGATCTGGTTAATTGTCGTGGCCTGACCCTCCAATACGGTCACGACATGGTAGCTAGCCTGATTCTCCGAACTTATCCTGTGGTCTGCTTTTGATTGTCTGTATTCAGTCTTTAGAGCTCATTTGACTTGTAAGGTCAGGGTCCTGAGTTTATTTTCCAGATTAGCCAACTCAAGAGTATTGACCATTGACATCCCTACCCCATATATGCTGTGGCCAGATCATTAAAGAACTCCCTTCTCTTCTGTTTGTTAACTGCTAGTCTGGGCTTTCCCTCATATTTTGCTGTCCCTCATAGAAACATAGAAGATAGGAGAAGGAGGAGGCCATTCATCCCTTCAAGCCTGCGCTGCCAGTCTTCACGATCATGGTCGATCGTCTAACTCAATAGCCTAACCCTGCTTTCTCCCGATAACCTTTGATCCCATTCGCCCCAACTGCTATATCTAGTCGCCTCTTGTATACATTCAATGTTTTGGCATCAACTACTTCCTGTGGTAATGAATTCCACAGGCTCACCACTCTTTGGGTGAAGAAATGTCTCCACATCTCCATCCAAAATGGTCCACCCCAAATCCTCATACTGTGATCCCTGGTTCTGGACACACCCACCATCAGGATCATCCTCCCTGCATCTACCCTGTCCAGCCCTGTTAGAATTTTATAAATCTCTATAAGGTACCCCCCTCATTCATCTGAACTCGAGTGAAAACAATCCCAACCTAGTCAATATCTTCTCATATGTCAGATCCATCATCCCCGGAATCAGCCTGGTAAACCTTCACTGCACTCCCTCGAGAGCAAGAGCATCCTTCCTCAGAAAAGGAGACCAAAACTGAACACAATATTCCAGGTGTGGCCTCACCAAGGCCCTGTACAACTGCAACAACACATCCCTGCTCCTGTACTCAAAACCTCTCACAATGAAGGCCAACATACCATTTACCTCCTTTACCGCCGACTGCACCTGCATTCTTACCTTCAGCGACTGGTGCACAAGGACAGCCAGGTCCCACTGCATGTGTCCGTCTCCCAAATTACAGCCATTCAGGCAGTAATCTGCCTCCTTGTTTTTGCTTCCAAAGTGAATAACCTCACATTTATCCAAATTAAACTGTATCTGCCATCGATCTGCCCACTCACCCAACCTGTCCAAATCACGCTGAAGGATTTCGGCATCCTCGTCACAGTTCAGCATTCACCCACTCAACCCATTATTCTGCGGGCCAGGTGGAAATAAAATCACATTAATGGGGAAGGACACCGCTCCAGTAGCTGTATCCCCATCTCCTATCTACTAACATCATCCCACCCCCTTGACCTGTCCATCCTCCCTGGACTGACCCATCTCCTCCCTACCCCCCCACCTACACTCACCTTTACTGGCTCCATCCCCGCCTCTTCTACTTGTCTGCCTCCTCTCCACCTATCCTCTCCTCTATCCATCCTCTATCCGGCCCCCCCCCTCCCTATTTATTTCAGAACCCTCTTCCCCTCCCCCATTTCTGAAGAAGGGTCTAGGCCCGAAACGTCAAGTTTTCCTGCTCCTATGATGCTGCTTGGCCTGCTGTGTTCATCCAGCCCCACACCTTGTTATCTCCGATATACATCTGTTGTGATTGGTATTAGTTACAGAATCTATGTACTAGGCATTCCACTACCATGCGCCGGTTCTCAGAGAAACCCCAGTAATTATCAGTGATCTCCACACTCATATAACAAAATATGGGACTCCAACTGGGTTTTCTGTATACCACAAACTGATTCTTCACTCAAATACTCTCAATGTATGAAAGTGGATCCAGAGGGACTTGTCTGCAAACACTCCATGGTATTTGGTGGGTCATACCACAGGAATCCTGTGTACATTGTTTTCCCTTGTGTCCTTGCTATGTTTTTGGATACAGTCATTATGAGAGGGTGGGTCAGTGGGTAGCACTGCAGCCTCACAGCTCCAGGGACCCTGGGTTCAATTCCAGCCTTGGGCGACTGTGTGGAGTTTGCACATTCTCCCCATGTCTGTGTGGGTTTCCTCCGGGTGCTCTGGTTTCCTCCCACAGTCCAAGGATGTGCAGGTTAGGTGGATTGGCCATGCTAAATTGCCCATAGTGTTCAGGGATGTGTAGATTCGGTGGATTATAGGGGAGTGGGTCTGGGTGGGATGTTCTAAGTGTCGGTGTGGACTTGTTGGGCCGAAGGGCCTGTTTCCACACTGTAGGGAGTCTAAGTCTAGGTTATATATAATGCATAACAAATGGTCTGTAAGGGTTGCATCACTGTATAGTATTAGTTTAGAGTCATAGAGCTATATAACATGAAAACAGACCCTACCATCCAGCTCGTCCATGCTGACCAGATAGCCTAAATTAACCTAGTCTCATTTGCCAACATTCCCCTAAACCCTTCATATTCATATACCCATATTAAATGTTATAATTGTACCAGCCTCCACCACTTCATCTGGCAGTTCATGCCATACACATACCACTCTCTGCAAGATAAAGCTGTCCCTTAGCTCCTTTTAAAAATCTTGCCCCTCTCACCTTAAACCTATGCCCTCTAGTTTTGGACTCCTTTACTCTGGGAAAAGACCTTGACTATTCACCCTACCCATGCCCCTCATGATTTCATAAACTTCGATAAGGTCACCCCTCAGCCTCCAACGCTCCAGGGTAAATAGCCCCAGCCTATTCAGCCTCTCATGAAAGCTCAAAGCTTCTGACCCCAGAAACATACTTGTAAATCTTTTCTGAACTGTTTCAAGTTTCACAACATTTGCTTTCGGGCTGCGATAGCTCCGTTGATACAGAGTCAGACTTTTTGGGCAGCATGATGGCTCAGTGGTGATCACTGCTGCTTCACAGCGCCAGGGACCCAGTTCGATTCCACCCTCTGGTATCTGTGTGGAGTTTGCACATTCTCCCTGTGTATGAGGGGGTTTCTTGTGAGTGGTCTGGTTTCATCCCACAGTCCAAAGATGTGCAAGTTAGGTGGATTGGCCATGCTAAATTGCCCATAGTGTTCAGGGATATGCAGATTAGGTGCATTAGCCATGGGAAATACCGGGATACAGGGATAGGGTAGGGGGGTTGAGTCTGGGTGGATGCTCTTTGGAGATTCAGTGTGGACTTGTTGGGCCAAAAGGTCTGTTTCCACACTGTAGGGATTCTATGATCTTTCCTGTCGCAGGGAGATCAGAATTGTACAGCTGCTACTTGATGTCTCAATTTCTATATGCAGTGCACTAACCAATGAAGGAAGCATACCAAATGCCTTCTTCACTATCCCGTCTACCTGTGACTCCACTTTGAAGGAAAAATGAACGTGCACTCCAAGGTCTCTTTGTTTGGCAACACTATCCAGGACCTTAGTATTATGTGTATAAGCTGTTCTGGTGCAAACAAATGAAGAAGTACAGCACAGGAACGGGCCCTTCGGCCCTCCAAGCTTGTGCTGACCATTATGCCCTAATTAATCTAAAGTCAAACCTGCCATTTTCCAATCCATATCCTTCAATTCCCTCCCTATTCATTCACCCATCTAGGTGCCTCTTAAAAGTCTTCAATGTCTACGCTTCCACCACCTCTTCAGGTAGTGTATTCCAGGCTGCTACCACTTTCTGCCTGAAAAACTTCCCTTACACATCTCCCTTAAACTTTCCCCCTCTAACCTTGAACCTGTGCCCCCCCACCCCGTAATTGAAACTTCAACCCTGGGAAATAGCCTCTGACTATCCACCCTATCCATGCCTCTCATTATTGTGTAGACCTCTATCAGGTCTCCTCCCAGCTGCTGGCTTTCCAGTGAAAACAATCCTGGTCAATTTAACCTTTCCTCATAGTCAGTGTCCTGGAGACCAGGCAACATCCTGGTGAACCTTCTCTGTACTCTGTCCAAAGTTTCCACATCCTTCCGGTAGTGTGGTGACCAAAACTGCGCACAATACTCCAAATGCAGCCTAACAAGGATTTTATATAGCCGCAACATAGTTTGCCAACTCTGGTACTCAACGACCCAGGCAACGAAGGCAAGCATGCCATATGTGTTCATAATCACCTTGGCTACCTGTGTTGCCACTTTCAAGGAAGTGTGGACCTGCATGCCCAGATCTGTCTGAATGTTAGTGTTCCTCAGGGCTCTGCCATTTACAATATAATTCACATCTAAATTTGATCGCCCAATATCCATCACCTCTCATTTGTCTGGATTAAACTCCATCTGCCATTTCTGTGCCCAAGTCACCAGTCTGTCTGTATCCTGTTATACACTTGCACAGTTGTTGGCCCTATCAGCAACTCCACCAGTCTTTGTGACATTGGCAAACTTCCTTATCAGACCACCCACACATTCCTCCAAGATCATTTATATACGCTACAAACAATGAAGGACCTAAGGCTGACCCGTCTGGAACACCACTAGCTACCAGTCTCCATTCTGAAAAAAATCCTTCCGCCCCTACCCTCTTCTATGGCCAAGCCAGTTTTCTATCCATCTAGCCAGGCCGCCTCGAATCGCTTGTGATTTTAGTTTTTGTACCAACCTGCCATGTGCCTTTATCAAATGCCTTAATAAAGGCCATATAAACTACATCCACAGGCCCTTCCCTCATCAATTATCCTCATTACCTCTTCAAGAATGTCAATCAGGTTGGTGAGACATGGCCTTCCCCGGACAAAACCATGCTGCCTGTCACTAACTAGTCTATTTTCCTCCTAATGTGCATATACCTTGTCCCTCAGTATCTTCTACAAGAGCTTCTCCACCACAGATATCAAGCTCACCGGCCTATAGTTTCCCAGATCCCTGCACCCTTTCTTAAACAAGGGAACAACATTCGCTAATCTCTAGTCCTCTGGAACTTCGCCTGTGGTCAACGAGGATGTGAAGATATCTGCCAGTGCCCCAGCTATTTCCTCTCTTGCCTCTCTGAGAAACCTGGGGTAGATCCCATCTGGTCCTGGGGACTTGTCTATCTTAGTGCAAGTTAGCATTCCCAAAACTTCCTCTTTCAATATGTTGACTTTCTCTGGAGTATTCACACACTCATCCCCAGCCTCAACATTCGTCATGTCCTTCTCCTTGGTGAAAACTGATACAAAGTACTCGTTCAAGATCTCCACCACTTCCCGTGGCTCTACCTATAACTTCTTTCCTTCGTCCTTGAGTGGGCCTACTCTTTCCCTTGTTACCCTCTTTCTCCTAATATATGCATAAAAAGCCTTGGGATTCGCCTTGACCCTGTTTACTGAAGACATTTCATGGCCCCTATTTGCCTTCCTAATTTCGCTACACTCCTCCAGGGCTTCATCAGTTTGTAGCTGCCTTGACTCCTTTTGACTAACCTTACACTTTCCCTTGTCATCCATGGTTCTTGAATCCTTCCATTTCTGTCCTTTAGTTTTGCAGGGATGTGCATGTTGTGCACTTTTGTCAATTGGTCTTTAAAAGCCTCCCACGTGCGAGAGGTAGATTTGCCCTCAAATAACTGCTTCCACTCCACATTCTCCAGTTCCTGTCTAATTTGGGTGTAATTGGCTCTTGCCCAATTAAGCACCTTCACCCGAGGGCCACTTGTGTCCTTCTCCATGACTATTCGAAATCTAACGGAGTTATGGTCACTAAGCCTGAAATGCTCTCCTACTGAAACATCAATCACCTGTCCTAGCTCATTCCCGAGGACCAAGTCCAATATGGTTGGATATCAACATACTGCCTCAACAAGCACTCCTGGAAACAACTAACAAGTTGCTCTCCATCTGACCCTGGCTATAAGGGAGTCCCAGTCAATAAGAGGAAAGTTGAAGACACCCACCACAACCCATGTGCTATTTTCACACTTTTCCAGTATCGGACAATAGATCTGCTCTTCTGTCTCCCATGGGCTGTTGGGAGATCTATAGAAAACTCCCAACATTGTGATTTCACCATTCCTCTTCCTCAGCTTCACCCATAATGTCTCAGTGCAGGATCCCTCCGATGTGTCCTCCCTCAGCACAGCTGTGATGTGATCCCGAATCAGCAATGCAAATCCCGCTCCACTTTTGTTTCCCTTTCCTTCCCGACTAAAATAGCGATATCCTGGAATGTTAAGCTGCTAACAGAGAACAAAGAACAAAGAAAATTACAGCACAGGAACAGGCCCTTTGGCCTTCAAAGCCTGCACCGATCCAGATCCTTCGTAATGGCAATAACATTATAATTCCATGCAGTAACCTTGGTTCATCTGGTTTACCTGTTATACTTCTTGCATTGAAAGTAAATGCACTCCAGACCTCCAGTCCACCTGAGCCCTGCAATTTCCCTCTGCCTGCTCTTACTCTCATCTCTGTCACACTTTGTCCCCAGTCCCTGTCCTAGTATTCCACTTGCCACTCCTTGACACCAGTTCCTCCGAGATATTCAAACTGGCGGCAGTGACTGCACTGCTGTCTCCCAGAATTCCTCTCAGTGACATCTCTGCCACCTTCTGACTGAACTTCCCAAAAAGAGAACAAGTGTCATTTCTGAAAATATTTTTGTCTAATATCTGACACCATGTGCTACATAACATGTTTAGAAAGATCAAACTGTCCAATTCTTTACTCAGAGAGTGGTAAGGGCGTGGAATGCCCTGCCTGCCGATGTAGTTAACTCAGCCACATTAGGGGCATTTAAACAGTCCTTGGATAAGCATATGGATGATGATGGGATAGTGTAGGGGATGGGCTTAGATTAGTTCACAGGGCGGCGCAACATCGAGGGCCGAAGGGCCTGTTCTGCGCTGTATTGGAGATAAAAGGTACTGCAGATGCTGGAGAATCTGAGATAACAAACATGGGGCTGGATGAACACAGCAGGTCAAGCAGCATCATAGGAGCTGGAAAACTTGACGTTTCGGGCCTTGACCCTTCATTGTTCTATGTTCTATGTTCTATTATCATCCATTCCTGGCCACCCCTTTTTTTCTCAGAAAACAGAAAGGGTAATGGAACAAATTTGTTTTTAAATTCATTCACGAGATGTGGGCGTCGCTGACCAGGCAGCATTTATTGTCCATCCCTAATTGCCCAGAGGGCAGTTCAGAGTCAACCACATTGCTGTGGGTCTGGAGCCACATGTAGGCCAGACCAGGTAAGAATGGAACTTTCCTCCTCTGACAATCGACAATGGATTCATGGCCATCATTAGATTCTTAATTCCAGATATTTATTGAATTCAATTTCCACCACTTGCCGTGATGGGATTTGAACCCGGGTCCCCAGAATGTTATCTGGGTCTCTGGATTAACAGTCCTGCAATAATATCACTCGGCCATCGCCCTGTATGTGGATGTTAGCTTGTGCACTCGTGGCTGGGGACCCTTAAAGCTATTGCCATTACAGGGTTGCCCCTGTCATCAATGTATAAGCCACAGCTTGTTTTTGTTCCAGCTATTGCTGTCAGGAAGGTACCTTGGATGTTGGGCCCCTTTTCCAAACATCCCTGGGACAGGTTGGAATTTTAGGTGTCCAACAGTCCGAAATGAGACATCCAGTTTGGCCACAGTTATAGCACAGATTGGGTTTGGGGTTCATCTTTGTGAGTTCCCTTCTTCTGGGGGCAAGGAACTCGTATGGAGGGAGAACGTGTCTGGGGGACTCTTTGGTGGATTAGAACACAGAACATAGAATATAGAACTGTACAGCACAGTACAGGCCCTTCGGCCCACGATGTTGTGCCGAACTTTTACCCTAATCCTCAGGTCTATCTAACCTCCACCCCGACCTTATAGTATCATCCATATGCCTATCTGGTAGCTGCTTAAATGTCCCTAATGAGGCCGACTCCACTACCCTCCCCAGCAATGCATTCCACGCCCCCACCACTCTCTGAGTAAAGAGCCTACCTCTGACGTCTCCCCGATGTCTACCTCCTTTCACTTTAAAATTATGCCTCCTCGTAATAGCTACCTCCACCCTAGGAGAAAATCTCTAGCTGTCCACTCTATCTATACCTCTGAGCATTTTGTACACCTCTATCAAGTCACCTCTCATCCTTCATCATTCTAAAGAGAAAAGCCCTAGCTCTCTCAACCTTTCCTCGTAAGACCTTCCCTCCATTTCAGGCAACATCCTGGTAAATCTCCACTGCACCTTTTCCAACACTTCCACCTCTTTCCTGTAATGAGGTGACCAGAACTGGACACAATACTCCAGATGTGGCCGAACCAGGCTTTTTTATAGCTGGAGCATAACTTCACGGCTCTTGAACTCAATCCCTCTATTAACGAAAGCTAACACACCATACGCCTTCTTAACAACTCTATCCACCTGGGTGGCAGCTCTCAGGGAACTGTGGACATGAACCCCAAGATCCCTCTGCTCCTCCACACTGCCAAGAATCTTTCCGTTAACTCTGTATTCTGCTTTCAAGTTTGTCCTTCCAAAATGAATCACCTCACACTCTTCAGGGTTAAACTCCATCTGCCACTTCTCAGCCCAGCTCTGCATTCTATCAATGTCCCTTTGTAACATAGAACAGCCCACTGCACTATCCACAACTCGACTCACCTTTGTATCGTCCACGAACTTACTAATCCACCCTTCCACTCCTACATCCAAATCATTTACAAAATTCACAAATAGAAGAGGACCCAGAACAGATCCTTGTGGTACACCATTCGTAACTGAGCACCATGTTGAATATTTTCCGTCCACTACCACCCTTTGTCTTCTCAGGGCCAGCCAATTCTGAATCCAATCTGCCACATTTCGCCCAGTCCTATGCCTCCTTACCTTCTGCATGAGCCTACCATGGGGAAACTTATTCCTGCCCCTTCTTTCATTCCTCCAAGTTGGAGGGGGGCTATAAGAAGTCTGGACTGTACCTGTTTCGACTGGTTTGCCAGACAACTGCTATGCCCTTAACTCCATTTCCCATACAATGATTAATGGTGAGAGGACTCAGGCCTGATTACAAAAGATATTAAATGGGTCGAATCCTAGAACCATGCCCCTCCCTCATTGTGAGGCATGGGAGACAATAGTTCAGACTAATTCTTCCATTATTTGTTGCTTAAAGAGGTGCAAAAGCCTGGACGAATTGACTCAGAGTCTCCAGGTGAAGGTGGTGGGGTGTTCCCCTTGTTCTTGTTGGTATTTATATCGCTCCTCTGAGGGTTCTGTCTTATCCTGGCCTATGGTGGTGAAGACCACCGTCTTTATCTCATCAATGTTCGCCCTCCCTCATTGTTGGTCTTTGGGGAGGGCTAAATTGAACTAAGGCACATGGTGACTAATTTGGTTTCCTCCTCAGCATATAACAGACGGTCAGTAGGTTTCACCAAGAAATGCATACAAGTCTGAGGTGGAATCAAACAGTATCACCTTTTCAGCAACATCTGACGCTAGCTAGAATGGGTGCATTGTATGACACTCGGTCACCACAGGATCCAGGGGCTATAGTTTTGGCTGTGGTTCGGGTGGGGTTGAAGGTACCATCACCTGAGAGAAAGGCAGGGTTGGGGGGATCCCCATCTGTGGGGTGGAGGTTGACAGGGTACACATGTGTCAGTGTCGGGCCTCTTTTTATCTCTATGGAGAGGTAGGACCCCATAGGAGCACATTATCCCATTCTGGGTTTTCCCCTGTATTCTGGTGGCCTGCTGGTTAACTACACAGAAACAGGCCCTTTGGCCCAACTTGTCCACACTGACCCTCGGAGCATCCCACTATAATCCACCTAGCCTATACAGCTTTGGACTGTGGGAGGAAACTGGGGCACCTGGAAGAAACCTACTCAAACACGGGGAGAATGTGCAAACTCCACACAGACAGTCGCCTGCATGTGGAATTGAACCCAGGTCCCTGGTGCTGTCAGGCAGCAGTGCTAACCATTGAGCCACCATGCATCCCTAAAATTTAAGTTACTAAGTGGCTACCTGGTTTAACTTGTTTTAACTTTTCCATTTTATCAGTAGTGATTTCTTATCTAATCTCAGCTAGTTGGCTGAGTGTCCTCCAAGGAGAGACTTGTTCCATGCTACTCATGAACGTATTATAACTGGGCCATTTACTGGATTTCTCTTCCATCTTATTAAGTTAGGGAAGTGGCTGTAGTCAGATTAAGGCTTCAGCTAAATTCTTGTTGCAGCCTCTCAAAGTCTTAGACAAGTAGATCACAGAGTGATCTTAGAGCACAGTGACCCTTTGTAGCACTAGCCAGAGACAGGTCTTTAACCCTTTCTCGTGGCCTGACTGTAGAGTTTTCCAAACCTGAGTATTATGTCAATCGCTGGGTCCCTGACCCAATCTCTGGATCCTTGCTCCAAGTGCTCTTTACAACACTTAGCAGCCATTTCGATTGGGACAGTAGAGTATGTAGGAAGGTCAATGGCTGCCAATGTCTCCACTCCTGTTGACCTGAAAAGTAAAGTTTCCTTGACTCTTTGGAACTGAAAGGACCTTCAACTCTCTTGAACTCAAAATAAAGTTCCTTCAATTCTGAAAACAAAGAATGACTTTCCCTCAACTCTGTCCCTGCTAAACACGCTGGGGGTAGGGACCACAAGGGGTGACAGAGAACATGGCTCTTACTCATACAGGGCAATTCCCATGGCTTCTACATCAAACTTCATCCTCTGAGGTAAACTGTCTCCCTTTCTTGGACAAGACCGGTGGCAAGCATTGACATTCCCAATGCTGTTTCACCCTCCCCTCCCATACAAGGTCAGGGAAGATCAGGTTTAACCTGGTGAAGAGTCTTCACTCCATTAGCAACTCTGCTGGAGCTATCGCGGTAGTTGCATGAGGAGTGGTCCTGTAATTAATTAGGAAGCGGGACAGTTTGGTATCAGGTGAAGCTGTGGGCTGTTTCCTTAAGCCTGCCTTCAACGTTTGGAAAACTCTGTCCACCAGACCATTTGGATGATGGAGGTGTGGAGCTGTTCCTACGTGCTGAATGCCATTCGACTTTAGAAAATGTTTGAATTCCCTGCTGGTAAATGATGGCCCACTGTTTGTGACAAACACCTCCAGGAGTCCATGTTTTGCAAAAGATTCTCGCAGCTTTTCACTTTGAATGGGCATCCACAATGATGCAGAACTTTGAGCCCATGAAAGGGCTGGCATAGTCGACATGTAACCGAGTCCAGAGTTTATCCGACCATTCCCAAGAATGTGGGGGAGCTGCTGGGGTAATTTCTGCCCTCATTGGCACTCACAGTTTGCCAGTATCCAATCCTGGCCACCAGACATAACCTTTCCCCAACATCTTCATTTTGGAAACCCCTGGGGATGACCTTGGTGGAGTTCAGCCAGTATCTGTTGGCCACATTTGCTCAGGGCAATCCCTGTTGCTCCCCATAATAATACATCATCATCTATGGTGATCTGGTCTCACCAGGTCCAGAAAGGTTTCAATTCTTACCATGGAGTATATGTGTCCTGCCCTGATTTGCCTTTCCAAAATGCAACACCTCACATTTATCTAAATTAAACTCCATCTGCCACTCGTCAGTCCATTGGATAAAGGTCCCATTCAACTCTGAGATAACCTTCTTCACTGTCAACTACATCACCGAATTTGGTGTCGTCTGAAAACTTACTAACCATGCCTCCCATGTTCACATCCAAATCATTTATATAAATGACGAGAAGCAGTGGACCCAGCACTGATCCTTGTGCCTCACCATCGCAGGCCTCCAGCCCAAAATACAACACTCCAGCACCACCCTATGTCTCCTCCTTTCAAACACTTTTGTGTTTACATGACTGGCTCTCCCTGTTTTCCACTTAATCTAACCTTGTCAATCAGTCTGTCATGCAGAACCTTCTTGAATGCCTTGCTGAAATCTTAAAAGACAGTGTTCACTGTTCTGTCGACATCAACCTCCTTTGTCACTTAGAGTCATAGAGTCATAAAGCATAGAAACAGAGCCTTCGGTCCATGCCAAACATAATTCCAAACTAAAATAGTCCCACCTGCCTGGTCCTGGCCCATATTCCTCCAAACCTTTCCTTCTCAGTGTCTTTTAAATGTCGTAACTGTGCCCGCATCTACCACTTCCACAGGAACTTCATTCCATAAGCAAACCACTTCTGTGTAAAAAATTACTCCTTGTGTTTTTTTTTTAAATCTCTCCCCTTTCACCTTAAAAATGCGCCCCCTCGTCTTGAAATGCCCCATCCAAGGAAAAAGAAAACTTCCATTAACCCAAGTTCTTTTTCTATTCATTTTCCAAAAGAGGCCTCACCGATGCCCAGTACAACCTCAACATGACTTCCCAACTCCGAGACTCAAAAGACTGAGCAATGAAGGCAAGTGTGCCAAACGCCTTTTTAACCAGTTCTGAGGAAGGGTCACCGGACCTGAAACGTTAACTCTGTTTATTCCTTCACAGATGCTGCCAGACCTGCTGAGCTTTTCCAGCAACTTTGTTTTTGGGCCTTTTTAACCATCCTGTCAATATGTAATGCAAACTTCAAAGAATGATGCGCCTGCACTCCTAGGTCCCTCTGTCTATAACACTACCCAAGGCTCTACCACTAATTGTAGAAGCCCTACCTTTGTATGTTGTACCAAACTGCAATACCTTACATTTATCCAGTTTGAACTCCATCTGTCATTGATCCATTTGATCAAGATCGCTTTATAATCTTAGAAAACCTTCTTCACTGTCTACTGTGCCACCAATTTTGAAAACCTACTAACCATGCTTCCTAAATTCTCATCCAAATAATTCATATAAACATGGCAAACAAAAGAGGACCCAGAACCGATCCCTGTGGAACATCACTGGTCACAGGCCTTCAGTTTGAAAAGTTACCCTCCACCATTGCTGTCTGTCTCTTGCCATCAAGTCAATTATGTATCCAATCGGCAAGCTCATCCTGAATTCCATGTCGCCTAACTTTACTAATTAGTCTACCACACAGAATCTTGTCAAAAGCTTTACTCAAGCCCAGGTAAATGATGTCTACTGCTCTGCCCTCAATCTTTTTGGTACCTTCCTCAAAAAACTCAATCATGTTTGTGAGACATGATTTTTCCCATACAAAACAATGCTGATTATCCCTAATCAATTCTTGTTTTTCTAAATGTGTACAATTCCCACATACAAAGTGATATTGACCATCACTAATCAGTCCTTATCTTTCCAATGCATGTAAATCCTGTCCCTCAGGATTCCCTCCAACAAATTGCCCACAACCGATGTCAGGCTCACCAGTTTATAGTTCACTGACTGTTCCTTACTAACTCCCTTAAATAATGGCACCACATTAGCCACCCTTCAGTCTTCCAGAACCTCACCTATGGCTATTGATGATACAAATATCTCAACAAGGGGCCCAGCAATCACTTCCCTAGCTTTCCACAAAGTTCTGAGATACACCTGATCAGGTCTTGGGGATGTATCTACCTTTCTATATTTTAAGACACTCAACATCTCCTCTGTAATATGGACACTTTTCAAGACATCATTATTTATTTCTCCAAGCTCTCCAGCTTCCCTATCTACCTCCACAGCAAATACTGGTGTGAAATATGAATTTAGTATTTCACTCATCCCCTGTGGTTCTGCATCTGGATGGCATTGTTGATCTTTAAGGGGCTCTATTCTCTCCATAGTTCCTCTTTTATCCTTAATGGATCTGTAAAATCCCTTTGCTAATTTGTCTTAACTATTTTATTTTATTTTCACATATTCCAAAATGATTCTTAAATGTTAGCCATTACCTTTCCACCTAGAATGACAAGGGCAGCAGATACATGGGAACACCACCTTCAAGTTCCCTCCAAGCCACTCACCATCCCGACCTGGAAATATACAGCCCAGTGTCACTGTGTCAAAATCCCGGAATTCCCACCCTAAGGGTGTTGTGAGTCAACCCACAGGACACAAACTGCAGGAGTTGAAGGAGGCAGCTCACCATCACCTTGTCAAGGGGCAACTAGGGATGGGCAATAAATGCTGGCCCAGCCAGTGATACACTCATCATGAATAAAAAATGTAAGCTGTCAATCCATTCAGTCCGGTTCCTCAATCCATCATTGCCAACTCACACCTCATACCATTGTAATTCATTTTCATAGAGGTTCAGGGCCCTAATTTCTGAATTAGTGGATTCACTCTCCATTTTAATGAATAATTTTATCATTTTAAGGTCACTTGTCCCCAGCAAGACCCCAGGAAACAGGATTGTTCATCGTACAGCACTCAGTCTGGGATAGCCTCTATCTTATTGGTTCCTCAGTGTGTTGGTTTGAAAAAACATCAAGTGTCCACCTTAGGAAGTCTTACTCCACAATAGTCTGGGTGGGTTGTTTTATCTAATCTACATATCGGTTAAAATCACCAATGATTACGGTTGTACTCTTATTGCATGCACCTTTAATCTGTTTATAAACGTCTTCCCTTACATTTCCATTACTATTTAGAACATTGAACATAGAACATTACAGTGCAGTACAGGCCCTTCGGCCCTCGATGTTGTGCCGACCTGTGAAACCAATCTGAAGCCCATCTAACCTACACTATTCCATTGTCATCCATATGTTTATCCAACGACCATTTAAATGCCCTTAAAGTTGGCGAGTCTACAACTGCTGCAGGCAAGGCATTCACGCCCTTACCACTCTCTGAGTAAAGAATCTACCTCTGACATCCTAACCCTAACCCTATCACCCCTCAATTTAAAGCTATGTCCCCTCGTGCTAGCCGTCACCATCCGAGGAAAAAAGCTCTCGCAGTCCACCCTATCTAATCCTCTGATCATCTTGTATGTCTCTATTAAGTCACCTCTTGACCTTCTTCTCTCTAACAAAAACAGCCTCAAATCGCTCAGTCTTTCCTCATAAGACCTTCCCTCCATACCAGGCAACATCCTGGTAAATCTCCTCTGCACCCTTTCCAATGCTTCCACATCCTTCCTATAATGCGGTGACCAGAACTGTACGCAATACTCCAAGTGCGGCCGCACCAGAGTTTTGTACAGCTGCAACATGACCTCACAGCTCTGAAACTTAATCCCTCTCCCAATAAAACCTATCATAACCGTACGCCTTCTTAGCAACCCTATCAACCTGGGTGGCAACTTTCAGGGATCTATGCACATGGACACCGAGATCTCTCTGCTCGTCCACACTACCAAGAATCTTACCATTAGCCCAGTACTCTGTATTCCTGTTACTCCTTCCAAAGTGAATCACCTCACACTTTTCTGCATTAAACTCCATTTGCCACCTCTCAGCCCAGCTCTGCAGCTTATCTATGTCCCTCTGTAACCTGCAACATCCTTCCGCACTATCCACAACTCCACCGACTTTAGTGTCATCTGCAAATTTACTAACCCATCCTTCTACGCCCTCATCCAGGTCATTTATAAAAATGACAAACAGCAGTGGCCCCAAAACAGATCCTTGCGGTACACCACTAGTAACTGAACTCCTGATGAACATTTCCCATCAACCACCACCCTCTGTCTTCTTACAGCTAGCCAATTTCTGATCCAAACCGCTAAATCACCCTCAATCCCATGCCTCCGAATTTTCTGCAATAGCCTACCGTGGGGAACCTTATCAAACGCTTTATTGAAATCCATATACGCCACATCAACCGCTTTACCCTCATCCACCTGTTTGGTCACCTTCTCAAAGAACTCAATAAGGTTTGTGAGGCACGACCTACCCTTCACAAAACCGTGTTGACTATCCCTAATCAAATTATTCCTTTCTAGATGATTATAAATCCTATCTCTTATAATCCTTTCCAACACTTTACCCGCAACCGAAGTAAGGCTCACTGGTCTATAATTACCAGGGTTGTCTCTACTCCCCTTCTTGAACAAGGGGACAACATTTGCTATCCTCCAGTCTTCTGGCACTATTCCTGTAGACAATGCCGACATAAAGATCAAAGCCAAAGGCTTTGCAATCTCCTCCCTAGCTTCCCAGAGTATCCGAGGATAAATCCCATCTGGCCCAGGGGACTTATCTATTTTCACACTTTCCAGAATTGCTAACACCTCCTCCTTATGAACCTCAATCCCATCTAGTCTAATAGCCTGTATCTCAGTATTCTCCTCGACAACATTGTCTTTTTCCTTTGTGACTACTGACGAAAAATATTCATTTAGCGCCTCTCCTATCTCTTCGGACTCCACGCACAACTTCCCACTACTGTCCTTGACTGGCCCTAATCTTACTCTAGTCATTCTTTTGTTCCTGACATACCTATAAAAAGCTTTAGGGTTTTCCTTGATCCTACCTGCCAAAGACTTCTCACATCCCCTTCTGGCTATTCTTAGCTCTCTCTTTAGGTCTTTCCTGGCTAACTTGTAACTCTCAAGTGCCCTAACTGAGCCTTCAAGCCTCATCTTTATATAAGTCTCCTTCTTCCTCTTGACAAGAGATTCAACTTCTTTAGTAAACCACAGTTCCCTCGCTTGACCACTTCCTCCCTGCCTGACAGGTTCATACTTATCAAGGACACGCAGTAGCTGTTCCTTGAACAAGCTGCACATTTCAATTGTGCCCAGTCCCTGCAGTTACCTTCTCCATCCTATGCATCCTAAATCTTGCCTAATCACCTCTTAATTGCCTTTCCCCCAGCTATAACTCTTACCCTGCGGTATATACCTATCCTTTTCCATCGCTAAAGTAAACGTAACCGATTGTGGTCACTATCACCAAAGTGCTCACCTACTTCCAAATCTAACACCTGTCCTGGTTCATTACCCAGTACCAAATCCAATGTGGCCTCGCCGCTTGTTGGCCTGTCTACATACTGTGTCAGGAAACCCTCCTGCACACATTGGACAAAAACTGACCCATCTAAAGTACTCGAACTATAGCTTTTCCAGTCAATATTTGGCAAGTTAAAGTCCCCCATAACAACTACCCTGTTACTTTCGCTCCTATCCAGAATCATCTTTGCTATCCTTTCCTCTACATCTCTGGAACTTTTCGGAGGCCGATAGAAAACTCCCAACAGGGTGACCTCTCCTTTCCTGTTTCTAACCTCAGCTCATACTACCTCAGTAGACGAGTACTCATCAAACGTCCTTTCTGCCACTGTAATGCTGTCCTTGACTAGCAATGCCACACCTTCCTCTCTTTTACCACCTTCCCTGATCGTACTGAAACATCTAAACCCTGGAACCTGCAACAACCATTCCTGTCCCTGCTCTATCCATGTCTCCGAAATGGCCACAACATCAAAGTCGCAGGTAGCAACCCATGCTGCATGTTCACCCACCTTATTCCGGATGCTCCTGGCGTTGAAGTAGACACACTTCAAACCACTTTCCTTCCTGCCGGTACACTCCTGCGACCTTGAAACCTTATTCATGACCTGACTACTCTCAACCTCCTGTACACTGGAGCTACAATTCAGGTTCCCATCCCCCTGCTGAATTAGTTTAAACCCTCCTGAAGAGCATTAGCAAATTTCCCCCCCAGGATATTGGTACCCCTCTGGTTCAGGGGTAGACCATCCCATTTGTAGATGTCCCACCTACCCCAGAATGAGCCCCAATTATCCAGTTATCTGAATCCCTCCCTCCTGCACCATCCCTGTAGCCATGTGTTCAACCTCTCCCTCTCCCTATTCCTCGCCTCGCTAGCACGTGGCACAGGTAACAAACCAAACATAACAACTCTCTTTGCTCTAGCTCTAAGCTTCCACCCGAGCTCCTTGAATTTCTGCCTTACATCCCCATCCCTTTTCCTACCTGTGTCGTTGGTGCCTATGTGGACCACGACTTGGGGCTGCTCTCCCTCCCACTTAAGGATCCCGAAAACACGATACGAGACATCACGGACCCTGGCACCTGGGAGGCAACTGCGAGTCTCTCTCATTCCCACAGAATCTCCTATCTGTCCCTCTAACTATGGAGTCCCCAATGACTAATGCTCTCCTCCTCTCCCCGCTTCCCTTCTGAGCAACAGGGACAGACTCTATGCCAGAGACCTGTACCCCATGGCTTACCCCTGGTATGTCCCGCACCCCCCCCAGCAAAAGTATCCAAAACGGTATACTTGTTATTGAGGAGAACAGCCACAGGGGATCCCTGCACTGTCTGCCTGTTTCCTTTCCGTCCCCTGACTGTAACCCATCTACCTTTTTCCTGTACCCGAGGTGTGACTACCTCCCTGTAACTCCTCTCAATTACCCCCTCTGACTCCCGAATGATCCAAAGTTCATCCAGCTCCAGCTCCAGTTCCCTAACGTGGTTTCCGAGGAGCTGGAGTTGGGTGCATTTCCCGCAGATGAAGTCAGTGGGGACACTAGTGGTGACCCTGACCTCCCACATCCTGCAGGAGGAGCATGCAACTTCCCTAACATCCATTCCAATTGTTCTGAATTCCCAAACAGACTATTGAAAAAAAAACTATTTAGGACCAAATACCCACCCGCCACCAATATTTTCATCCCATTGATGTTTTTTTAAACTCTGTTCACACTCTACCCACACAAACTCCATGTTGCAACTATCCAAGTCAATATCCTTCCTCACAATTGCCTTGAATTTCCTCCTTTAGCAGCAATGTTACTCAACCTCATTTACCAGTTTGTCTGTCTTTATTAAATGATAAGTATTCCTAGGTGTTAACTTCCCACCTTAGTCATCCTGCAGCCATGTTTCTGTCATTACAACTGCAGCTTAATGGTTTATATCTATTTGTACCAATAATTCATCTTTCTTACTGTGGCTGCTGAATGTGTTACAACACGGGGATAGCAAAAATAACCAAATCAGCCTCACTACCACTGAGTTCACAACACACTGACATTAAAACATTTGATGACAGTCAAAATCTCTGTCTTTTTTTCTATTCATTTTGGGATGTGGGTGTTGCTGGCTGGCCATCATTTCTTGCCCATCCTTCGTTGCTCCTCAAGAAGGTGGTGGTGAGCTGTCTTTTTGAACCGCTGCAGTCCTGCTGCTGTAAGTTGATCTACAATGCCATTAGGGAGGGAATTCCAGGATTTTGACCGAGCAACAGGGAAGGAACTGTGATATATTTCCAAGTTGGGATGGCAAGTGGCTTGGAGGGGATCTTGGAGGTGATGGTGCTCCTATCTGTCTGCTGCTCTTGTCCTTCTAGATGGAAGTGGTCGTGGGTTTGGAAGGTGCTGTCTGAGGATCTTTGGTGAATTTCTGCAGCGCATCTTGTGGATAGTACACACTGCTGCTACTGAGTATTGATGCTGGAGGGAGTTGATGCTTGTGGATGTAATGCCAATCAAATGGGGCGCTTTGTCCTGGATGGTGCCAAGCTCGTTGAATGTTGTTGGGGCTGCACCCATCCAGGCAAGTGGGGAGTATTCCATCACACTCCTGACTTGTGTCTTGCAGATGGGGGACAGGCTTTGGGGAGTCAGAAGGTGAATTACCCGCTGCAGCATTCCCAGCTTCTGGCCTGTTCTTGGACCCACTCTGTTAGTGTGGTGAGTCAAGTTGAGTTTCTGGTCAATGATAACCCCCAGGATGTTGATAGTGGGGAAATCAGTGATGATAACACCATTGAATGTCAAGGGGTGGTTGTTAGATGAGGGCATTGTTGGCTTGGCAGCATTTATTGCACATCCCTAATTGCCCAGAGGACAGTTATGAGTCAACTACATTGCTGTGGGCCTGGAGTCACATGTCGGCCAGACCATGTAAGGATGGCAATTTCCTTCCCTGCAGAGTATCCAGTGTTTAAACTAATGTGGCAGAGGGATGAGAACCAAATGAGGAGGTTAGTTGACGGTAAGGAGGTAGTAACTAAAGCCTGAAAGGAACTAGATAATGAAGTCAGTGTGACTAACGGGAAGAGGAGGCAGAGAGCAGATGATGAACGCAAAGGGACAGGTGGTCTGAGGTGCATTTGTTTTAATGTGAGAAGTGTAGTAGGTAAGGCAGATGAACTTAGGGCTTGGATTAGTACCTGGGAGTATGATGTTATTGCTGTTACTGAGACTTGGTTGAGGTCAGGGCAAGATTGACAACTAAATATCCCAGGATATAGATGGCTCAGGCAGGATAGAGAGGGAGGTAAAAGGGGTGGTAAAAGGGGAAAATGTATGTCCCATCGTTCTGTGCTCCTGGCCAGTAATTTCTGCAGGCTACTTCCATGAGGCAGAAACCAGCTACTGTAAACTTTTTTCTGAGCATGACTTGAGTTGTCAGAGTGATCAGCACAGCCTTAAGGGAAGCTCCTGGTTTTCAGGGCTGAAAATGCTGGACGGCTTTTGATTTCATTTGATTTGGTTTACTGTAGTCACATGGACCTAAGTACAGTGAAAAGCTTTGTTTTGCGAGCAGTACATGCAGATCATAGCAGACAAGGACAAACAGATCATAGGGCCTTAGACAGCGCGAGGCATACAGGTTACAACCAAACAGGAGATGCGCAGAGCAAGATCAACATTTTTGAAGTTAAGAGAGTTGCTCATGAAGTCCGTGATGGTGGTGGCGTACTCAACTAGTTTGTCCACTGGGTACTTGAATACGGTCTAGTCCACCGATTCCAAATAATCCCAGAGAAGCTTTTCCGCTGCCTCAGACAAACATTGTACTGCTTTCGATGAAGGATTCTTCATTTCAGCTTCTGCTTGTAAGCTGGGAGGAGGAACACAGCGTTGTGATCTGATTTTTCAAAGTGCAGATGGGTATGGAGCAATATGCATCTTTGATGGTTGTGTAGCAAGTGGTCAAGGATGTTCAGTCCTCTATTGAGGCAGGAGACAGGTTGGTGGTATTTGGCGGCACCATCTTGAGGTTGACCGAGTTGAAGTTCCTGGCGCCGATGAGTAAGACCTCCAGAAATTTCATCTCCACAGCGTTTGTAGCAGTGTAAACTTCATTCAGGGCATTCTTCGTATCCACGTGGGGTCGCATATAGACTGCTGTCAGGCTGATGAAGGTGAACTTGTGCAGCACATTTCACTGTGAGGTTTTCTAGGTCCAGGGAGCAGTAGCTTGTCAGGGTTGCCGCCTCTGCACAGAGAACCCCTCAGCTTGCAAGGCACAGTTAGGTATAGCAGGAGTGGACCATGACTCCATAAAACAGACCACACAGCAGTCTCTCAGTTCCTTCTGGAAGGTAGGTCTAAATCTGAGTTCACCCATTTTATTTTCGATAGCTTGGACCTTTGATAGCTGATCTTTCAATACTGAATCAGATTGACCTCAGAAGGTGTAGAGAGGTTATGGAAAGATGTAGGAGCAACAGGGTGGTGGTGATGGGAGATTTTAATTTTCCCAACATTGACTGGGATTCACTTAGTGCTTGGGGTTTAGATGGAGCAGAATTTGTAAGGAGCATCCCGGAGGGTTTTCTAGAGCAGTATGTAAATAGTCCAACTCGGGAAGGGGCCATACTGGACCTGGTGTTGGGGAATGAGCCCGGCCAGGTGGTTGAGGTTTCATTTAGGGGATTACTTTAGGAATAGTGATCACAGTTCTGTAAGTTTTAGAACACTGATGGACAAAGGCGAGAGTGGTCGTTAAGGAAGAGTGCTGAATTGGGGAAAGGCCAACTATAGCAAAATTCAGCAGGACCTGAGGAATGTGGATTGGGAGCAGCTGTTTGAGGTTAAATCCACATTTGATATGTGGGATGCTTTTAAAGAGAGGTTGATTCGAGTGCAGGACAGACATGTCCCTGTGAAAATGAGGGAAAGAAAGGGCAAGATTAGGGAACCATGGATGACAGGTGAAATTGTGAGACTAGCAAAGAGGAAAAAGGAAGCATACATAAGGTCTAGGTGACTGAAAACAGACAAAGCTTGATAAATATCGGGAAAGTAGGACCAATCTGAAAGGAGGAATTAAGAGGGCTCAAAGGGGTCATGAAATATTTTTAGCAAACAGGGTTAAGGAAAATCCCAAAGTTTTTTACTCGTACATAAGGAGCAAGAGGGTAACGAGAGAAAAGGTTGGCCCACTCAAGGACAAAGGAGGGAAGTTATGGGAGGAATCAGAGAAAATGAGTGAGATTCTTAATGAGTACTTTGCGTCGGTATTCACTGAGGAGAGGGACATGATGGATGTTGAGGTTAGGGATAGATGTTTGATTACTCGAGGTCAAATCGGCATAAGGAGGGGGGAAGTGTTGGGTATTCTAAAAGGCATTAGGGTGGATAAGTCCCCAGGTCCGGATGGGATCTATCCCAGGTTGCTGAGGAAAATGAGAGAGGAAATAGCTGGGACCTTAACAGATATCTTTGCAGTATCCTTGAGCACGGATGACGTCCCGGAGGACTGGAGAATTATTAATGTTGTCCCCTTGTTTAAGAAGGATAGCAAGGATAATCCAGGTAATTATAGACCAGTGAGCCTGATGTCAGTGGTGGGGAAGCTGCTGGAGAAGATACTGAGGGATAGGATCTATTTACATTTGGAAGAAAATGGGCTTCTTAGTGATCGACAGCATGGGAAGGTGCCGGGAAGGTCATGTCTTACCAACTTGATAGAATCCTTTGAGGAAGTGAGAAATTTGATAGATAAGGGAAGGGCTGTAGATGTCATACACATGGACTTCAGTAAGGCGTTTAATTATGTTGCCCATGGTAGGCTGATAGAGAAAGTGAAGTCACATGGGGTCCAGAGTGTACTAGCTAGATGGATAGAGAACTGGCTGGGCAACAGGAGACAGAGAGTTGTAGTGGAAGGGAGTTTCTCAAAATGGAGAACTGTGACCAGTGGTGTTCCACGGGATCTGTGTTGGGATCACTGTTGTTTGTGATATACACAAATGATCTGGAGGAAGGTATAGATGGTCTGATTAGCAAGTTTGCAGATGACACTAAGATTGGTGGAGTAGCAGATAGTGAACGGGACTGTCGGAGAATGCAGCAGAATATAGATAGGTTGGAGAGTTGGGCGGAGAAATGGCAGATAGATTTCAATCCAGGCAAATGCGAGGTGATGCGTTTTGGAAGATCCAATTCAAGAGCGAACTATATGGTAAATGGAAAAGCCCTGGGGAAGATTGATGCACAGAGAGATCTGGGTGTTCAGATCCATTGTACCCTGAAGGTGGCAACGCAGGTGGATAGAGTGATCAAGAAGGCACACGGCATGCTTTCTTTCATCGGACAGGGTATTGAGTACAAGAGTTGGCAGGTCATGTAGCAGTTGTAAAGGACTTTGGTTCGACCACATTTGGAATACTGCGTACACTTCTGGTCGCCACATTACCAAAAGGATGTGGATGCTTTGGAGAGGGTGCAGAGGTGGTTCACCAGGATGTTGCCTGGTATGGAGGGTGCTAGCTATGAAGAGAGGTTGAGTAGATTAGGATTATTTACGTTAGAAAGACAGAGGTTGGGGGGGACCTGATTGAAGTCTACAAAATCATGAGAGGTATAGACAGGGTGGATAGCAAGAAGCCTTTTCCCAGAGTGGGGCATTCAATTACTAGGGGTCACTATTTCAAGGTGAGAGGGGAAAAGTTTAAGGGAGATATGTGTGGAAAGTTCTTTATGCAGAAGGTGGTGGGTGCCTGGAATGTGTTGCCAGAGGAGGTGGTGGAGGCGGGTGTAATAGTGTCATTTAAGATGTATCTAGACAGATACGTGAATGGGCAGGGAGCAGATGGATACAGATCCTTGGAAAATAGGCAACAATTTAGATAGAGGATCTGGAGGGCTGAAGGGCCTGTTCCTGTGCTGTAATTTGCTTTGTTCTTTGTTCTTTGACATTACTGAACCAGATGAGTTTTTCCTGACAACTGATGATGGATTCACAGTCATTAGATTCTTCATTCTAGATATTTACTGAATTCAAAGTCCACCATCTGCCATGGCAGGATTCAAACCTGTGTCCCCAGAACATTATCTGTGTCTCAAGATGAACAGTCCAGTGATAATGCCACTCGGCTCTCACCTCCCCTCTGGAGCACGAGTCTCAGTATTATTGCCGGAATGTTGTCAGGGCCCGTAACCTTTGCCGTATCCAGTGTCTCCAACCACTTCTAGATATCACATGGAGTGAATTGAATTGGCTGAAAATGGTGTCTGTGATGCTGGGGACCACTGGAGGAGACCGAGGTGGATCATCCACTCGGCACATCTGGCTGAAGGTTGGTGCGACAGCTTCAGCCTTTTCTTTTGCCCTGATGTGCTGGGCTCTTCCATCATTGAGGATGGGGATATTTGTGGAGCCTCCTCCTCCAGTGAGTTGTTTAATTGTCCACCACCATTCACGACTGGATGTGGCAGGACTGCAGAGTTTGACCTGTGGACTGTATTTGATTTTGATTTGATTTGATTTGATTTTGATCTGTTCCTTTGGTTGTCAGATCACTTAGCTCCAACACTTGCTGCTTATGCTTTTTGGTGTGCAAGTAGTCCTGTTGGGTGGCTTCACCAGGTTGACACCTCATCTTCAGGTATGCCTGGTGCTGCTCCTGGCATGCCCTCCTGCACTCTCCATTGAAGCAGGGTTGAACCCCTGGCTTGATGATAATGGTTGAGTGGGGGATATGCCGGGCCGTGAGGTTACAGATTGTGCTGGAGTGCAGTCCTGTTGCTGTCGATGGCCCACAGCGCCTCATGGATACCTAGTCTTGAGTTGCTAGATCTGTGCGAAGTCTGTCCCATTTAGCACAGTGATAGTGCCACACAACACGATGGAGGCTGTTCTCAATGTGAAGGTGGGACTTTGTCTCCACAAGGACTGAGCGATGGTCACTCTTCCTGATACTGTCATGGACAGATACAACTGCAACTGGCAGATTAGTAAGGATGAGGTCACATATGTTTTTCCCTTTTGTTGGTTCCCTCAGCACCTGCCGCAGACCCAGTCTAGCAGCTACGTCCCTTTGGACCCGACCAGCTCGGTCAGTGGTACTGCTGCTGAGCCTCTCTTAGTGGTGGACATTGAAATCCCCCACCCAGAGTACATTTTGTGCCCTTACCAGCCTCAGTGCGTTCTCTAAGTGTTGTTCAACATGGAGGAGAACTGATTCATCAGCTGGGGGAGGACGGTGTTTGGTAATCAGCAGGAGGTTTCCTTGCCCATGTTTAACCTGAAGCCATGAGACTTCATGATGTCTGGAGTCAATGTTGAGGAATCCCAGCGGAACTCCCTCCTGACTGTATCCCACTGTACCACCCGCTCTGCTGGGTCTGTCCTGCGGATGGGACAGGGCATATCCAGGGATGGTGATGGTGGTGTCTGGGACATTGTCTGTAAGGTATGATTCTGTGAGTATGACAGTGTCAGGCTGTTGCTTGACTAGTCTGTGAGACAGCTCTCCCTTTGGCACTAACCCCCAGATGCTTTCTGAGCCAGACTGTACAAGTAATAGATATTGGACACCAAATTTATAACTAACAAAAATTACAATATTAAGAATGTCAGCAGAATACAGAAAAATAATCTCATCAGTATCTACAAATTAATTCCAATCTGCTTGATCACAAGCCCCCATTCTCAGACTGACAGGGATACAGTTAAACATTTTTTTTTTAAATAAAGGAATTTTTGTTCCCAGTTTGATAACTGTCTCAACAATGTATACTGGGTCTTTGTAAAATCCTTGGACAATGGGTTGTATTGCAGGAAGTTAGGATTGGATCTCGCTTGAATTCTGAAGTTTCCAGTCAATACAAACAGCTTCCACAGACCTCCTGAGACTTTTCCTGATTTCTTAGTAACTGGAGTTCTTTTCTCAGAACTTTCAACAAGTCAGAACATAGAACAGTACGGCACAGTGCAGGCCCTTCGGCCCATGATGTTGTGCCGACCTATTATCCTGCAATTTACTATCCTCCATGTGCCTACCCAAGAGTTGCTTAATCGTCTCGAAAGTATCTGACTCCACTACCACTGCCGGCACATGCAAACTCAGTTCCCCTGCCAATGAAAGCCAACACACCATACACCTTCTTTACAACCCTATCAACTTGGGTAGCAACTTTGAGGGATCTACGGACGTGGACCCCAAAATCCCTCTGTTCCTCCACACTGCCAAGAATCCTGCCTTTAACCCTGTATTCTGCATTCAAATTCGACCTTCCAAAATGAATCACTTCACACTTTTCTGAATTCCACCTGCCACTTCCTTGCCCAGCTCTGCATCCTGTCAATGTCCCGTTGCAACCTATAACAGCCCTCCACGCTGTCCAGTACTCCACCAACCTTCATGTCATCGGCAAACTTACTAACCCACCCTTCCACTTCCTCATCCAAATTATTTATAAAGATCACAAAGAGCAGAGATCCCAGAACAGATCCCTGCAGGACACCATTGGGCACTGAGCTCCAGGCTGAATACTTTCCATCTACTACCACCCTCTGTCTTCTATTGGACAGCCAGTTTTGGATCCAGACAGCCAATTTCCCTGAATCCCATGCCTCCTTACTTTCTGAATGAGCCTACCATGGGGAACCTTATCAAATGCCTATCAAACACCACACCCACTGCTCTACCTTCATGACTGTGTCTTGTCACATCCTCAAAGAATTCAATGAGGCTTGCGAGGCATGACCTGCCCCTCTCAAAGCCATGCTGACTATTTCTAGTCAAACTGTGCTTTTCCAAATAAACATAAATACTACCTCTCAGAAGTTGCTTCCAATGGAATAATTGGAGATAACTGAACAGAAAAAAAAGCAGCTTCCCAGTCCAGCAGCTTCGAAAGCCACACTGTCTACTTTCCAAAACTCAGTCAGAAACTGTTCACCCTTTACTTCCTCATTCTTTCTCAATGTTCTTTGTAATTGTTTGGCCAGTACCAGTCTTTTTTCTAAAGAAGGGTCCAGACCCAAAGCATCAACTTTCCAGCTCGTCTGATGCTGCCTGGCCTGTTGTGTTCCTCCAGCTCCACACTGTGTTATCTCTGACTCCAGCATCTGCAGTTCTTAGTATCTCTGATTCAGTACTAGTCCTCCCCTTGATTGGCCAATTCAACATCTGACCAGGCGCCAGTTCCTGAGCAGAACAACATCTGTGTGCTGGTTTGTCCGCAGCATTCCCAGAGCAGTGAATTAATCTGCATTATCTTTTCAGGCCAGTTCTCTGGAAATGTGAGTTTTCTGTTCACTCCTCCCATTTAAACAAAAAAATTCTAGCTGCTGTTCAAAGTTCAATTCTCAGCTGCAACTCTCAGTTCCACACTAAAAACAAGAATAATAAAAGTGATGATGGTCTCGACACATGTATTGAGACTCAAAGCCTCGAGCCACCTCACCTTTATTTCATACTATGGTCCAATTGCTTTTGACTCCTATTTTTTCTGCCTTAGACTTCTGCTTCATTTTCTTTGTCTTTCATTTCAATCCTTGTTCCTACTTTCTCCGTCTGTCTGCTCAGGGTCCCATTCCACTTCCATTCTAGATCAAATCCTTCCTGATAGCAGTTGCAAACCACCTCCCTACCCAAGAGTCATTGGTCCTGGGCCTGCCCAGGTATAAACCCTGTCCCCTTTGTATGGGTACCCCCCCCCCTTCCTCACAACTGATCCCAATGACCCGGTCACTGAAGCCCTTCTGCCTGTTCAATCTGTGCCTCGGCAGGCGTGAGCATCCCCCTGAACGTGCAACCAAAGACTTTCTCAGTATCGCAGATACTCCACAGTCAGTTCACCTGCAACACCAGCTCTGAAATGCAGGTAGATACTCACTGCATCCGCACACACTTCCTGCACACGTGGTCACCAGGAACAACTGAAGCTTCTAGGGTTTGCCATATAGTACACGAGGAACATATCACGAGCGTGAATGTATAAGAGAGAAATAGTCACCTATCAATCTCTTGGCTGTAATGTCACACTGGTGTGGATCACTCACTGTTTCAGGACTGCTGTCACTTACTACACAGCTCCTTTCTCTGTATTGGAGCAAAAGCCAATTCTTACACAGCAAGATGGTGGAAAGCTCATGGCAAATACAAACACCTTCTTCCCACTCACCTAACTCCTGACGAACCAGCAACATGCCCCCATTTACAGAGCTGCACCAAGCTCCCTCGTTCAGATTTGACCCAGACTCGGGCTCAGCATCGACACATTTTCTCCCCCAGTACACAACCAGAACCCACTTCTCCCACAACAGGCTTTGAGCCACATTGGCATCTTGATCGTCGGATTTGCCTTAAACCAGTTTCGACATGATCGCTATCTGGAAATTACAACCTTTGAGGTTCTGTTTGTTAATTTGGTGCTAAGTCATGAAACTGACTGTGCAGAACCTCTTTCATTGTCCTGATATTTTTCTTATTCATCCATGGGATGTGGGCATTGCTGGCCAGGCAGCATTTATTGTCCATCCCTCAATACCCTTGAGAAGGTGATGGTAAGCCACTGCAGTCCATGTGCTGTAGGTTCACCCACAGGTAGCAAGGAGATTCTTTTAAATTCATTCACAGGATGTGGGCATCACTGGCTGAGCCAGCATTTAGAACCCATCCCTAATTGCCCAAAGAGCAGCTAGGAATCAACCACATTGCTATCGGCCTGGAGTCACATGTAGGCTAGACCGTAGGAGAGCAGATTTCCTTCTCTGAAGGGCAATAGTGAACCAGATGGACTTCTCCAACAAATAACAATGGATTAGGGATTGAGTTTCGGAGCCATGAGGTCATGTTGCAGCTGTACAAAACTCTGGTGCGGCCGCACTTGGAGTATTGCGTACAGTTCTGGTCGCCGCATTATAGGAAGGATGTGGAAGCATTGGAAAGGGTGCAGAGAAGATTTACCAGGATGTTGCCTGGTAATGGAGGGAATGTCTTATGAGGAAAGGCTGAGGGACTTGAGGCTGTTTTTGTTAGAGAGAAGAAGGTCAAGAGGTGACTTAATAGAGACATACAAGATGATCAGAGGATTGGATAGGGTGGACAGTGAGAGTCTTTTTCCTCGGATGGTGATGGCTAGCACGAGGGGACATAGCTTTAAATTGAAGGGTGATAGATATAGGACAGATGTCAGAGGTAGATTTTTTACTCAGAGAGTAGTAAAGCCATGGAATGCCCTGCCTGCAACAGTTGTAGACTCACCAACTTTAAGGGCATTTAAATGGTCATTGGATAAACATACGGATGATAATGGAATAGTGTAGGTTAGATGGGCTTCAGATTGGTTTCACAGGTCAGCGCAACATCAAGGGCCAAAGGGCCTGTACTGCGCTGTAATGTTCTATGGGTCATTAAATTCTTATTTCCAGATTTCCTTTAATTGAATTTAAATTCCACCATCTGCTGTGGTGGGATTCAAACCTGCGTCTCTGCAATATGACCTTGATTGCTCGATTAACAGTCCAGTGCAATGCCACTAGGCCATTACCTCACTGATGGACCATGATGGCTGGATCCTCCTCCATCTCATTGAAAGCTCCTCGCCAGCCCTTTGCAGATATCTCAAAACCTGGCACTGGGTGGGCAGCAAACAACAATCTAGAAGATTCTAATCCCTTTAAGATCATAGGTATCTGCTTGTCCCTGTTCTAAAAGGTCAACCTGTTATCCTGAGAATGTTTCTCTCATGTTCCAGATTCTTGACTGAGTTACATTGTCTTCTGGCTGTCTGCTCACTCGAATACTTTCTGAATCCTGTCTGTTTTAAGCACATCAGCTCTCAGTATGTAAGGTATCTGGTATTGAGCTTTTCACACGTGGCAGAATGTAAGAAGTAAATAATTGTTTGTGTCTTCCCTACAGGGATGTAAAGTGTGGAAAAATCCAGTGTAAGGGTGGAGGACCACATCCTCTTCAAATGGAAACAGCAGTTGTCAACACAGTAGAAGTTACAGTGATGGGTACTAAATATCACTGCAAAACAGCACATGTTGTTATGAGTGATTTCCGAACTTCGGAGCTCGTTCGAATAGGAGTCAAATGTGCAAATCAGAAGGTAAACACAGAATCGTGTAGGAAAGAAGCGGCTCTTCAGTCAATTGAGTCTGCATCGAGAGAAACCACTAAATTTACATCAGGGTGTAGAGCTGGATGAACACAGCAGGCCAAGTAGCATCAGAGGAGCAGGAAAGCTGACGTTTCGGGCCTAGACCCTTCTTCAGAAAATCTCCAGCATCTGCAGTTCCTACGGTTTCTAAATCTACATCAGTCCATTTCTAGACCATTTCAAGTGTTCATCCAAGCACTTTGTAAAAGATTATGAGGTTTCACACTTTCCAGGCAGTGCATTTTACACCCCTACCACCACCTGGGTGAAAATCCTCTTCCCTTATATCCCCTCTAAATACCTTTTACTTTGAAAAAATTGACCTCTCATTATTGTCACTTTGACTGAGGGGAACTGTTTTCTGTCCATCCTGTCCATGCCCCTCAGTCTTGTCCACCTCTATCGGGTTCCCTTTCAGCCTACTGTGCTCCAAAGAAAACAACCCGAGCTTATCCTACCTCTCTATCGCTGAAATACTCCAACCCGGTCAAAAATCCTGGTGAATCTCCTCTGCACCCCCTCCAGTACAATCACATCCTTCCTCTTGCGTGGGAACCAGAACTGCACATGGAGTGCTCCAACTGTAGCCTTTCTAAAGCACTATATAGCTCCAATATAACTTCCCAGCTCTTGTAATCTATACCGTAATGAATAAAGACAAATTCCCCATTTGCCTTTGAGTAAGGGGCACAGCTACTTTGTGACCCAAGTGACTTCACCTGACAAAGGAGCAGTGCTCCAAAAGCTTGTGAACTCAAGTAAACCTATTGGACTATAACCTGGCGTCACGTGGAATATACAATGTTGTGGTCACTGTCAGTAACATGCTCCCCCACAGGCACCTTGAACACGTCTAGCTCCATTCCCCAGAATGAGGCCCTGCTTCCAACTATACCTTGCAGGATCATGCACACGTTGATATAAAAAGCTCTTCTGTATGCATTTCAAGAAATCAGTCCCCTCTAAACCCTCTTTACTAATGATTATCCCACTTAATATTGAGGTAATTGAAATCCCCTAATATCATTTTCCAGTTATTATTTATACACACTTTGGGGAGTTGACCATATATTTGCCCCTCAATTACCTGCTGACTGTTTGGGGGCCTATAATCACACAATTAACAGTGGAATTGCATCCTTCTCATTCATAGATTTATCCACAAAGTCTCATTTGATGACCCTTCCAAGACATCATCCTCCTTATGGCGGTACCTGAATCTCCGGCTAATACTGTGGCTCCACCTCCTAATTTGCATTCTCCCCTGTCCTGCCTGAAGACCCTAGTCCCCACGATGTTGTTCACCCTCCCTCGACCACCTGTCTGTGATGGCAACAACATCACAGGTCCACATGTCAATCCATACTCTGAATTAAAGGGTTTTTTTTTTAAAATCAGTTGTGGCACATGGGCTGAGCCAGTATTTGTTGCCCATCCCTAGCTGCCCTTCAGGAGTTGATGGTCAGCTTCCTTCCTGAACCACTGCAGTCCACAAGGAATAAAAACTAAAGAACAGCACATCACAGGAACAGGCCCTTCAGCCCACCGCGGCTGCACCGACACAAAATGCCTTTTGAAAATAAAAACCTTGTGCTTCTACATGGTTTGTCTCCCTCTATTCCCTGTCTATTCTTGTATCTGTCAAGAAGCCTCTTAAATTTTGTTATGGCTTCCACCTCTGGCTGTGCATTCCAGGCTCTTACCACCTCGTGACAAACTTACTTCTCACACCCCTTTTACCTTAAAAAAAAGTGCTGACATTTGACATTTCTATCTAAAGAAGAAGACTGACTATCCACTCGATCAAGAGATCAAAAAGAACAAAAGAGAAGTATAGCACAGGAACAGGCCCTTCGGCCCTCCAAGCCTTTGCCAATCATCATGCCAATCATCATGCCCTAACTAATCTAAAAACAAGCCTTCTGCCCTTGTTTGATCTGTATCCCTCTAATTCCTCCCAATTCGTTTAACCATCTAGAAGCTTCTGAAGTGTTGCCAACATGCCTGCTTCCACCACCACCTCTACTAGTGTATTCCAGGCTTCTACTACTCTCTGTATGATAAAATATTGAGTTCACATCTCCCTTAAACTTTCCCCCCTTGACCTTGAACCTGTGCCCCCCTCCCCCCCCAGTAATTGAAACTTCAACCCTGGGAAAAAGCCTCTGACTATCCATCCACTCTACACCTCTTATAATTCTATGGACATCTATCAGGTCTCATTTCAGCTGCTGTATTTCCAGTGAAAACAATCCTAGTCTTTTTAACCTTTCCTCATAGTCAACGCTCTCAAGACCGGGCAACATCCTGGTGAACCTTCTTTCCAAAGTTTCCATGTCCTTCTGGTAATATGGCGACCCAAACTGCACACAATGCTCCAAATGCGGCCTAACAAGGGCTTTATATTGCTGCAGCATAGTTTGCCAACCTTTGGAGTCCATGGCCCAGCTGATGAAGGCAAACATGCCATATACCATCTCAATCACCTGGGCTACCTGTGTTGCTACTTTGAGGGAACTATGGACCTTCATGCCCAGGTCTGTCTGAATGTTAATGTTCCTAAGGGCTCTGCCATTTACAGTATAATTGATCCTTCAAAATGCATCACCTCACATTTGTTTGGATTAAACTCCATCTGCCATTTCTGTGCCCAAGTTGCCAATCAATCTATTTCCTGCTGTATACTTGCATAATCGTCAGCACTGTCAGCAACTCCAATCTTTGTGTCATCTGCAAACTTACTAAGCCAGCCAACCACATTTTCCTCCAGGTCATTCATATATAAACTATAAGCACATTCAACCCAAGACTGATCCCTACGGGCACCACTAGTTACTATCTCCATTCTGAGAAACATCCTTCCACCACTACCCTCTGTCTTCTATGACCAAGCCAGTTTTGTTTCTAGCTAGCCAGGCCACCCTGATTCCCATGTGATTTTAGCTTTTGTGAAAATATGTGCCATGTGGGACTTTATCAAATGTCTTAAAGTTCATATAAACTACATCCACAGTCCTTCCCTCAGTTATCTTCATCACCTCTTAAACAAAAAATAAAAAAAATTCAATCAGGTTGGAGAGATAATGACCATCCCCCATACACTATGCTGCCTGTCACTAACTAGTCCATTTTCTTCCAAATGCACATATCTTGTTCTTCATTATCTTCTCCAAGAGCTACCCCACCACAGTTGTCAGGCTCACTAGTCTATAATTTCTTAAATTAACTCTGCTTCCTTTCTTAAGGAAGGCATAAATATCGGCTAATCGCCAGTCCTTTGGAACCTCACCTGTGGTCATAGAAGATGTGACAATTTCTGCTCATGCCCCAGCTATTTCCTCCCTTGCCTCTCACAGTAACCCAGGATACATTTCATCTGGCCCTGGGGACCTTAATGAAATTTAGGATTCCCAAAACTTCCTCCTTCAATATATTGACATTTTCTAGAGCATTCACACATTCATCCCTGACCTCAACAGTCTAGTCCTTCATCTTGGGGAATACTGAGTACTTTGTATCATTCAGGATATCTTCCACTTCCAGTGCCCCCACACAACTTCCCTCCTTTGTGCTCAAGTGGGCCGACTCTTTGCCTTACTACACTCTTCTAATACATGTATAAAAAGCCTTGGGAGACTCATTGACCTTGTTTGCTAAATACATTTCTTGGCCCCTTTTATCCTGCCTAATTCAAGGGAATCATCAGTTTGTAGCTGCCCAGACCTTCCATATATTTCCTTTTCACCTTTTGAAAAAGTTTAAATTTTCCCCTTGTCATCCATGGTTCCTGAATCCTGCCATTCCTATCCTTCAGTTTCACAGTGACATGCATGCCCTGCACTTTAATCAACTGGTCTTTAAAAGCCTCACACGTTGCCAGATGAGGATTTGCCCTCCAAGAACCGCTCCCAATCCATATTCCCTAGTTCCTGTCTGTTGTGGATATAATTGGTCCTTGCCAATTAAACACACTCACCAGAGGGCCACCCTTGTCCTTGGTCATGAATACCCAAAATCTTATGGTGTTACAGTCACTGTTAGAGGGAAAATAGCCAAACCCCTTTGATAATTAAACTGAACCACAAACCCCAATCTGATGACAGGAGTAGGGGTTTCCTTCTAACAAGTACACCCAAAATACCCAATGAAACTCATCTTTCCCCTCATTATCTATTAAAAGAATAGGGATTTTCTTTCTTTCAGAGAGATCTTCATTTCACAAGTAACAAGAAATGATTTATTTGACCCCACAATGAATAAGTTAACAAAATTACTAACAAACTGACAATTCCCCCCTAGGCTACTAACTACTTCCTCACTAGTCTAAATTCCACTAGAGTGCTAGTTAAATAAATCCACGTCCCACTAACATAAACCCAATTAATAAGAAACAATAAAATTATAACTTAATCTCTCTAAGCTCACACTAACTGGCTTCCAGAATATTTTGTCTTCTCTGGTCTCTTCACAAACACCTTTCTTCCATTAACTCTGCCCTCAGGAATGTTTTATCTCCAGAATTTCACAAATGAGGACTTTGAGCTAAAACACCATGTTTCCTTTGGATTAATTAGATGGGTTTATCTCTGGTAACTGAACACTGCTCACTCTACCAGGTAGCATTTGACTCTCTCAGAGTTTCTAAATGTCCTCATCATATATACCCATGATGACATAATCACATTCTTATAATATGATTGGTTTCAGGTTGTCAACACCATCAGTTTTAAATTCAATTGGCTTTCTGTATCCAGGTGCTTGGTTAAAATTAATTGGCCAAATTGGAACTGGTTGTCTTGGAACAAATGCTGCTTGGCTGTTCTATACAAAACGTTTCCATTTGAGCGCTCGCTGTGCACCTGCATTTATAAATGACCGAGCACAGACAAAGCACAAGCTCTTAAAGGGACCCTGGCACTCTTTTCCCCACCAACATTTCATGTTCTTCTTCAGAAAATCTGTCAGCGGTACCACCATGCTACTAAAGTTTGGTACAAACTTCTGGTAGAATCAGCTCAGTCTCAAAAATCAAAGCACCTCTTTCTTCAAAGATGGTCTTGAAAATTCCTCGATGACCTTCGTCTTCACATTCCCCAGGGTTATCCTTCCGTGTCCGATGGTATGTCCCAACAACGCCACTTCTGCCTTCACAAATTCAGTTTTTGCTAAATGTACAGCTCGTTTTGCCTCACATTGTCTTTCAAAGAGCCCTGCCAACTGCACCATGAGATCTTCCCATGAATGGCTAAAGATCGCTAGCCATTCATAGATGGCACAATTAGTCAATCCTGCCACAACTCTGTTCATAAATCTTTCAAATGTGGCTGATGCATTCTTCATTCCAAGGGGTGTTACTGTGAATTGATACAGCCCGTTGTGGGTTACAAATGCAGAAACTTCTTTCGCTCTCTTCGACAAAGATACTTGTCAGTAGCCACAAGTAAGTCTAACTCTTTGATGTAAGTGGCTTGCCCAATTTTTTTCAACACTGTCCTCCAGCCTTGGAATCGGGTATGAGTCCAATTTAGTTACGGCATTGACTTTCTGATAATCTATGCAGAATCATTGAGTACAATCAGGTTTGGGAACCAACATGATCAGCGAACTCCATCTTCTTTGACTCAGCTCAATGATGTCTTCTTAGAGCATTGCTTCCACTTCTTTCTGTACCTGTGCGGCTTTTAGAGGATTAAGCATGTAGGGTGTTGTTTTATTGGAACAGCATTCCCTACTTCAACCTCATGTACTATAGTATTAGTCCTCCCCATTCTATTCCTACATAAGTCCTCATATTGCTGCAACAAGCCTTCTAATTCAGTTCTCTGTTCCTGAGACAGATAGCTCAATATCCTATCCCATTCTCTAAGGACTTCCTCATTATTCAACTTACTTTGAGGCCCCTAAAAATCCAAATAATCTGGATTTGATTTCTCACTCTGAGGGGCAGTAACTAATAACTGTTCCTCTGGTTCCCTGTCCACGTCATTGTACTGTTTCAGCATATGCACATGACAGACCGGATAAAGATTTTTCGTATCTCACATCTTTATCAGATAATTCACCTGATTCAACTTCTTCTCAGTTTGATAAGGACCACTGAACCTTGCATTGAAGGGATCTCCTTCCACTGGTAACAGCTCCAATACTCTATTCCAATGGGCAAACATACAAATTTTAGATTTCTTATCTGCTTCTTGCTACATTAGATGTTGTCTAGCTAATTCACCGAATCTGTTAAATCTTTCTCTCACCTCAAATACATAATCCAACTGTGAGATGTCTGACTTCAGACCTATCAACCTTTTCTTAATTAATTGTAAAGGCCCCTTTACTTTGTGTCCAAATATCAACTTAAATGGAGAAAATTGAGTCAATTCATTTGGGGTGTCTCTAATAACAAATAATGTAAATGGAGTACCTTTATCTTAATCATTTGGGTAATTCTGGCAATAAGCCCTCAGCATGGTCTTTAGGGTCTGATGCCACCTTTGCAATGGTCCCTGGGATTCAGGATGGTACACACTTGATTTCAAGTGTTTGATGCTTAAACTATCCATGACCTCCTTAAATAGTTTGGCAGTAAAATTGGACCCTTGGTCTGACTGATTCTCCCTGGGTGGTCCATAATGGGTTTAAAAAAAAGCAACTCCTCCACAACCATTTTGCATTGACATTCCATAATGGAATTGCCTCCGGAAATCTGGTAGGCACATCCATCATAGGTAGCAAACACTGGTTTTCTCTTTTGGTTTTAGCATGGGACATACACAATTAATCATAACCCACATGAAAGGTTATTCAAATGCAGGAATTGGTATCAAAGGCGCTGGTTTTATTACTACCATTTGACACGTATGACTGGTGTGGCAAAATTCAACCACATCCTTATGTAATCCAGCCCAATAGACATGCTTTTGTCTTATGGCCTGAGTCTTCCCGTCTATTTGCTAGTGGCAACATAATCTCCTCTGCACTAACCTGCCAAGGTCTCCATTTCCGCCTGAGGATTCTATCCTGAAGATAATAACATTCAGGAATACATTCAGATTCCTTTTCCAAGTCGGCTGTATGATATAGATCTTTTGGTGTCTCATCTTTTTGTTGTAACTGCATTAATTTTTCAGAACTAAACACCTCTGTCTGATTCTCTACCTTTTAGGTTTCTCTTTTACCATTTCATCAAACAGGGTGTCAGCTAACTGGACCTCAACTCCTTTGTCTCTCTCTTTGGTTTTTCTTCTTGCTGTAAATTAACACTATAGGATCTTGTCACCATACAGTCCAGAATTATTCCAGGGCATTTTTCTTTTAGCTCCTCAGTTCCCTAGATTTCCTTCGGCGTCTCTTTTACAAGAGCTGTCACTCCTACCTTGGATCCTGTTAGGTCGTTTCCAAAAACAAACTGTATTCCTGGAATAGACACTCTTTCAATCACACCCACTGTCACTTGCCAAGATTTGATTGGACTTTCCAACCTGACCTTACCCAGGTGAACAAGATCTATCTCTATTTATTCCACAGATTATCCCTCTCTTGGGTAAAATTTCAGGAGTGCAAATGCTTTCATCCCACTCTGGTTAGCTCCTGGCCAGTGACCCTGACATCAGTGGTAGGCAAGTTATTGGAGAAGATACTGAGGGACAGGATCAATCAATATTTGGATAGTCAAGGTCTGACTAGGGACAGTCAGCATGGATTTGTGCGCGGGAAGTCATATCTGACAAATCTTTTAGAGTGTTTCGAAGAGGTAACCAAGACGATGGATGAGGAAAGGGCAGTGGATGTTGTCTATATGGACTTTAGTAAGGCCTTTGACAAGGTACTGCATGGCAGGCTAGTCATGAAGATTAGGTCACATAGGGCCCAGGGAGAGCTAGCTAATTGGATTCAAAATAGGATCGATGGTAGGAAGCAGAGTGATGGTTGATGGTTGTTTATTGGACTGGAGGTCTATGACTAGTGGTGTGCCGCAGGGGGCCGGTGCTGGGACCGTTGTATTTGTTATTTACATAAATGATCTGGATGTGAATGCACAAGGCACGGTTAGTAAGTTTGTAAATTATACAAAATTGGAAGGTATTGTTGATAGCGAGGAAGGTTATCAAAAAGTACAGAGGGATCTTGTTCAGATGGGGAAGTGGGCTGAGGTGCAATTCAATACAGGTAAGTGTGAGGTGTTGCAGTTTGGAAAGTTAAACCAAGGTCGGACTTATACAGT
>JAHRHZ010000227.1:677172-691676 GCA_024137785.1 Ginglymostoma cirratum
CCTGCTCCTATGATGCTGCTTGGCCTGCTGTGTTCATTCAGCTCTACACCTTGTTATCTCAGATTCTCCAGCATCTGCAATTCCTACTATCTCTCTTTCCATCTTGCCAGCTCACTCCTGATACCATGTGACTTCACCTTTTGTACCATTTTGCCATGAGGAACCTTGTCAAAGGCTTTCCTCAAGTCCATGCAGACAACATCAACTGCTTTTTCCTCATCAATAACTTTCATTAACTCCTCAAAAAAACCAATCAAGTTAGCGAGACTTGAACTCCCCCGCACAAAACCATGCTGTCTTTGCTAATAAGTCCATTTGCTTGTAAATGTGTACCGATCTTGTCCCTGAGAATCTTTTCCAATAATTTCCTGACCAGTAATGAGAGACTCAAAGGCCTGTAATTTCCTGGATTATCCCTGCTACCCTTCTTAAATAATGGGACAACATTGGCTACTCTCCAGTCTTCTGGAACCTCACCTGTGACTTTGTAGATGATGTTTGTCAATGTTCCAGCAATTTGTCCTCTTACCTCCCTCAATATTCTGAGATAGGTCCCATCAGTACCTAGGGACTTACCTACCTTAATACTTTTTAAGATGCACAACACCTTTTCCTTTTTAATAGCAATTTGGCTTAGAAACTTGACTCTCCCTTCCCTGTGATCATCCTCCACCAATTCCTTCTCTTTGGTGAATACAGTATTCATTTAAGACCTCACCTACCTCTTCTGGCTCCACGCATAGATTCCCCACTTTGTCCTTGAGTCAGCCACCCCCTCCCTGGCTACCCACTTGTTTTTTACAAAAGTATAAAAAGCCTTGGGATTCTCCTTAATCCTGTTTCCTAACAGTTTTTCATAACACCTTTTAGCCCTTCTAATTCCTTATTTAAATTATTTCCTACTTTCCTTTCTGGTCAATGGTAACCGCCAGGAGGTTGATAGTCAAGGATTTAGTGATGGTAACACCATTGAATGTCAAGGGGCAGTGGTTAGATTGTCTCTTATTGGTGATGGTCATAGCCTGGCATTTGTGTGGCGTGAATGTCACTTGCCACTTGTCAGCCCAAGCCTGGATATTGTCCAGATCTTGTTGCATTTGAACACGGACTGCTTCAGTATCTGAGGAGTCGCGAATGGTGCTGAACATTGTGCGATCATTGGCAAACATCCTCAATTCTGACCTTATGATGGAGGGAGGGTCATTGATGAAGCAGCTGAAGATGGTTGGGCCTGGGACACTACCCTGAGGAACTCCTGCAGAGATGTCCTGGAGCTGAGATGACTGACTTCCCACATCCACGATCATCTTCCTATGTGTCAGGTATGACTCCAAACACGGGACAGTTTGGCCCCTGATACCCATTGATTCCAGTTTTGCCAGGGCTCCTTGATGCCACACTCGGTCGAATGCAGCCTTGATATCAAGGGCTGTCACCCTCACCTCACCTCTGGAATTCAGCACTTTTGTCCGTGTTTGAACCAAGACTGAAATGAGATCAGGAGCTGAGTGGCCCTGGCGGAACCCAAACTGGGCGTCACTGAGCAGGTTATTGCTGAGCAGGTGCTGCTTGATATCACTGTTACTGACACCATCCATCACTTTACTGATGATCGAGAGGAGATTGATGGGGCGGTAATTGGCCGGGTTGGATTTGTCCTGCTTTTTATGTACAGGACGTACCTGGGCAATTTTCCACATTGTCGGGTAGATACCAGTGTTGTAACTGTCCTGAAACTGCTTGGCTCAGAGAGCGTCAAGTTCTGGAGCACAAGTCTTCAGTACTATTGCTGGAATGTTGTCAGGGCCCATTGCCTTTGCAGTATCCAGTGTCTCCAACTGTTTCTGGATATCATGAGGAGTGAATCAAATTGGCTGAAGACTGGACAGAAAAGATTTACAAGAAGGTGCCATGACTGGAGGGTTCGAGTTATAAGTAGAGTCCAAATAGGCTGTGATTTTATTCACTGGAAAATAGGAGAGGTGAGCTTATAGAGGTTGATAAAATCATGAGGGGCGTAGATAGGGTGAATAGCCAAGGTCTTTTCCCTGGGGTAGGGAGTCCAAAACTAGAGGGCATAGGCTTAAAATGAGAAGGGAAAGACCTGAAAGGACCTGAAGGGCAACATTTTGGGATCATGTAGGGGGATGGGCTTAGATTAGTTCACAGGTCGGCGCAACATCGAGGGCCGAAGGGCCTGTTCTACGCTGTACTGTTCTATGTTCTATGTTCTATTTTCACACAGAGGCTGGTTCGTATGTGAAATGAACTGCCAGAGGAAGTGGTACATGCGAGTAGTTCCAACATCTAAAAGACATTTGGACAGATACATGAATAGGAAAGGTTTAGAGGGATATTGGCTAAATGCAGGCAAGTGGGGCTAGTTTAGATTGGGAAATTTGTTCGGCAAAGACGGGTTAGACCAAAGGATCTGTTCCCGTGCTGTATGACTGCCTGACTCTGTGATATCTGGGGCCCACTGGAGGAGGTTGAGATGGATCATCCACTCGGCACTTCTGGCTGAAGATTGCTCCTGAACGTGATTCTTGCTTGAACCCTTCAGGTAGCTTCCAAGTGGTTTTATGTTGCAAGTCACAGACCTCATAGAAGTACATTGGAACAAGAGCAGGCCAATTCTGTCAGATCCGAGTTGATAATCTCTTCAACCCCATTTCCCAACACTAGATCCATGTTTCTTCATGTCAATAGTCTCCAGAAGCCTATCAATTTCTCTCTTCACCCTGTTCAATGATTCTCCTACCCCAGTCCTCTGAGATAGTTTCCTCTGCTCATGACTCTCAGACCATCTGACATAATCTTAGAAGTGACAGAAAACTCTAAGGAATACAACTGTATCCTTCCTCAAACAAAGAGACCAAAATTGGATATAAGTCTGCCTTCTGAATTGATCACAGCACTGTACTTCTTAAACCCATGCTTTGTGAAAAACACTCTGCCTTTCTGTCTTTTCACCGAAGGTGAATCGAGTCGGGCATATCTTCAGCACATCATGTCTGCGCTGGTCAAAGACAAACACGTAATGATTGTCATCCATTTTCCTTGACATCACAATGTGTACATCTGAGTAGTTCTTAAATGTGATGAGGTTTCTGCCTGTAGCTACGCCCCCATACACACACACACACACACACACACACACACACACACACATACACACACACACACACACACACACACACACACACACACACACACACACACACACACACACACACACAGATTCCCACCACCTGCTGGGTGAAAAACATTTTCCTCTTATCTCCTCTAAACCTTCTGCCCCTTGCCTTAAACAGAACAAAGGACAGTACAGCACAGGAACAGGCCCTTCGTCCCTCCAAGCCTGCACCGACACATTTTGCCCTTCCATACTAAAACTGTCTTCAATGAGAGGATCCGTATCTCTATCCCCTTCCTATTCAAGTATTCATCCAGGTGCTTCTTTAATGCTGCTATTGCGTCTGCTTCCACCACCTCCTCTGGCAGCACGTTCCAGGCACTCTTTGTGTGAAAAACGTGACTTGCAAATCTCTTTTAAACATCCCCCCCTCCATGCACCTTGAACCTGTGTCCCCTAGTAATTGACCCCTCCACCCTGGGAAAAAGCATCATACTTTCCACCCTATCCATACCATTCACAATCTTACGAACTTCTATCAGATTGCCCCTCAATCTCCTGCGTTCCAGTGAAAACAGACCCAGTCTATCCAGTCTTTCTTCATAGTTAAAATCCCCCAAACCAAACAACACCCTGGTAAACCTTTTCTGTACTTTCTCCAAAGCATCTTCATCCTTGTGGTAGTGTGGTGACCAGAACTGTATGCACCCTGCTTGTTGATCCCTCCATCAAGGGGAAAATTTTCTTCCGTCTACCCAATCTATGCCTGTCATCATTTTACACCTTTCAATCATGTTTCCTCTCAGTCTCCTCTGCTCTGATGAAAACAACCCCAATCTGTCCAATCTCACTTCATATTTGAAAGTCTCCAGCCCAGGCAACATCCTGGTAAATCTGCATTGCATCCTCCCTAGATCGGACACCCCCACAAAGAAAAGTATTGTAAGGAGATAGCCGAGACCCTAAATTTGATATTTGCGTTTAGGCAAGTGTAAGGTGCTGTGTTCCAGATCTGAATTAGTTGGTCCAGCATTCAGCTTTCATGAAAGCACACTTTATTCTTACAGTACCGTTAAAATATAATAAAAGGAAGATTTGACATGACCTTAGCTCTATCGAAATATTTAACAAGAACGTGCATTATTTAACCACTACTCATCAACTGTTCAGATATAGGCAGCATCCCAAAATCACACCCTTTGGTGAGAGAACTAAGCAAAACAGTTTGCATTCTCACGCGCTGTCTCTCTCTGCAGTCCAAAAGAAAGAAACAATCTCCCCTTGGAAGGCATAGATTTAAGGTGAGAGGGGAAATGTTTAAAAGGGACCTAAGAGGCAACCTTTTCACGCAGAGGGTGGTGTGTGTATGGAATGAGCTGCCAAAGGAAGTGGTGGAGGCTGGTACAATTTCAACATTTAAAATGCATCTGGATGTGTATATGAAGGAGGGGTTTAGAGGGATATGGGCCAAATGCTGATGAATCAGACTAGATTTATTTAGGATATCTGGTTGGCCTGGACCAGTTAGACTGAAGAGTCTGTTTCCATGCTGTACATCTCTATGACTATAACTCAGCAAAACAGCTTGGATTCTCACGCGCTGTCTCTCTCTGCAGCCTAGAAGAAAGAAATAATCTTCCCCTTTTGATTTTTAAGAGGAAGCCTCGCTGTCTTAAACCTATTCTAACAGAAAACTTAACCCTTTAGCTCAGCAACCAGCAGAAACTTTCTCGCTAACCAAGAGCAAGACCTTTCTAGGTCTCTGTGTGAGCCCTGACCCCACAAACTCATGATTCCTTTATCTCAGTTTAAAAAGAAACACCCAGGGAGAACTCCGAGCTATTTACTCACTGCCTGTCTGAAGAAGTTATTCCAGCACCACTGTGGCAAGGAGATACAGCACAGAACACCTCTCTCTCTCTTATAAGTACAGAGCCATCACACCAGTGCTATCATGTCCCTCCTGTAGTGTGGATTCCAGAACTGCAGACAATACTCTCGCTACAGCCTAAATGACATTTTATAAAGCTCCAGCATCATCTTCTTGCTCTTAACCGCTATGCCATGACTAATCAAGGCAGGTATACTGTATGGCTTCTTAACCACTTTTTCCCCCTGTCCTGATACCTTAAGGGATCGGTGAACATGCAAACCAAGATGCCAATGATTCGCAGTGCTTCCCAGGGCCCTACTGTTCATCATGTGTTTCCATGCCTTGTGTGTCCCATCCAAATGCATCAGTTCACATTGATCTGGTTGAATTCCATTTGTCACTGATCAGCCCATCTGACCGATCCATCACAATCCTCTGATCCTTTTCCTGGAGATCCCATTTTCACTTTCCCTGTCTTTTTGTCACTGTTTGCTAATCTGTAGATCTAGTTAATATTAATGAAGGAGTTTTCCTTGTTGTGGGTTTTGTTTCAGGTTTGTAACAATTACGATCGATGTCACTGTGATTTGGGCTGGGCTCCTCCATTCTGTGAAAATCCAGGGGGTGGTGGCAGTCTTGACAGTGGGTCCATGATTGAGATCATACCAGGTAATCATTTCCATTCCTGTGCTCTTTCCCATTGGCACTTTCTCCTTGCTGTCTTTTTCTGCTGTTTATCACCACGTCTGTTCCAGCTGAGCTTACTGTACCATGAAGCATATGTAAAGTTTAGGAAATGGAAATTAAACAAGGCACTTCCGGAATATAAATGAAGCTGAAAAGACCTTTAAAAAGAAATTAGAAAGGCTCGAAAGGGCCATGACATTCCTTGATAAGTAGGATTAAGGAAAATCTCAACGCATTTTATATGTATCTAAGGAGCAAGAGGGTAACTAGGGGAAGGGTAGCTCCACTCAAGGACAAAGGAGGGAATTTATGTGGGGAGCTGGAGGAAGGGGGTGAGGTCGCGATTGGGAGGTGCAGTTGTTTAGTGCGAACTGAATGTAGGTGTTCTGCAAAGCGGTCCCCAAGCCTCTGCTTCGTTTCCCTCCCATTCCGCAGAACATTTCAACTCCCCCTCCCATTCCGCAGACAGCATGTCCATCCTGGGCCTCCTGCAGTGCCACAACGATGCCACCCGAAGGTTGCAGGAACAGCAACTCATATTCCGCTTGGGAACCCTGCAGCCCAATGGTATCAATGTGGATGTCACAGGCTTCAAAATCTCCCCTGCCCCTACCGCATCTCAAAACCAGCCCAGCTCGTTCCCCTCCCCAACCTGTTCTTCCTCTCACCTGTCCCTTCCTCCCACCTCAAGCCCCACCCCCATCTCCTACCTACTAACCTCATCCCGCCCCCTTGACCTGTCCGTCCTCCCTGGACTGACCTATCTCCTCCCTACCTCGCCACCTGCACTCACCTTTACTGGCTCCATCCCTGCCTCTTTGACTTGTCTGTCTCCTCTCCACCTATCGTCTCCTCTATCCATCTTCTATCCACCTCCCCCTCTCTCCCTATTTATTTCAGAACCTCCTTCCCCTCCCCCATTTCTGATGAAGGGTCTAGGCCCGAAACGTCAAGCTTTCCTGCTCCTGTGATGCTGCTTGGCCTCCTGTGTTCATCCAGCCCCACACCTTGTTATCTCGGATTCTCCAGCATCTGCAGTACCTTTTATCTCTGATACAATTTTAACCCCACTGCGAAGCCTCTTCTAAGGATGCCTACCCTGAAGAAGTTACCCTCCTCCCTCCGGACAAACCTCAGGGAATCTCTCTCCCACTGCAACTCTCTCATAATCTCTTCGGCCTTGCCTCTCACCTATCCCCTCCTCCCACCTCAAGCCCCACCCCCATCTCCTATCTACTAACACCATCTCGCCCCCTTGACCTGTCCGTCCTCCCTGGACTGACCTATCTCCTCCCTACCCCCCCACCTACACTCACCTTTACTGGCTCCATCCCCGCCTCTTCAACTTGTCTGCCTCCTCTCCACCTATCCTCTCCTCTATCCATCCTCTATCCGCCTCCCCCTCTCTCCCTATTTATTACAGAACCTCCTTCCCCTCCCCCATTTCTGATGAAGGGTCGAGGCCCGAAACGTCAAGCTTTCCTGCTCCTGTGATGCTGCTTGGCCTGCTGTGTTCATCCAGCTCCACACCTTGTTATTTAGCAAGCTTAAGGCAGTGTCTTTTCTACTTATGTATAGGAAGATAAGGATTTACAAAGTTTTACACCTAGTTCTAGTTAGGCAGGAAGTTTTAAGGCAGTGCCTGCATACCTCTGTGTTAGCAGATAAAGAGCATTAACTTATAGAGAATATAGAAATCAATGCGATGTTATCCCAATAACATCTCACCCGAAACGTCAGCCTTCCTGCTCCTCTGATGCTGCTTGGCCTGCTGTGTTCATCCAGCCCCACATCTCGTTATCTCAGATTCTCCAGCATCTGCAGTTCCTACTATCTCTGAAACCATTTGCCCAGGTTTGGCCCAAATCCCTCTAAATCCCTCCTATCCATGTACTTGTTCTAATGTCTTTTAAATTTTGTAATTACACTCACTTCTATCATGTCGTCTGGCAGTGCATTCCATAAATGCACCGGCTTCTGTGTGAAAAACTTCTCCTCTCACCTTAAACCTTGTCTGTCTAGTTTTGGCTATTCACCCTCTCCAATCACCTCATGATTTTATAAACCTCTATAAGGTTGTCCATCTACCTCCTAAGCTCCAGGAAAGAAGACCAAAAGACCACAAGACATAGGAGCAGATATTAGGCTATTCGGCCCACTGAGTCTGCTCTATCATTCAATCATGGCTGATAAGTTCCTCAACCCCATTCTCCCGCTTTCTCACCGTAACCCTTCATTCCCTTGATAACCAAGAACCTATCTATCTCAGTCTTAAATGTACTCAATGTCCTGGCCTCCACAGCCTTCTGTGGCAGTGAATTCCATAGATTCACCACTCTCTGGCTGAAGAAATTTCTCCCCATCTCCATTCTAAAAGAGCTTCCATTTACTCTAAGGCTGTGCCCTCGGGTCCTCGTCTCTTCTATAAATGGAAGCATCTTCCCAACATCCACTCTGTCCAGGCCATTCACTATTCTGTGAGTTAGATCCCCCCTCATCCGTCTAAGCTCCAATGCGTATAGTCCCAGAGTCCTCAAACTTTCCTCATATGTTAAGCTTTCCCTTTCTGGGACCATTCTATTGAACCTCCTCTGAACCCGCCCCAGGGCCAGTGCATCTTCCTGAGATATGGGGTCCAAAACTGCACACAATACTCCAAATGTGGCCTGACCAAAGCCTTATAAAGCCTCAGTAGTACATCTCTGCTTTTACATTCAAGTCCTCTCAAAATAAATGCCAACATTGCATTTGCCTTCCTGACTACTGACTCAACCTGCAAGTTTACCTTGAGAGAATCCTGGACTAGAACTCCCAAGTCTCTTTGCACTTCAGACTTCTGAATTTTCTCCCCATTTAGAAAATAGTCCATGCTTTTATTCTTCTCACCAAAGTGCATGACCTCACACTTTCCCACATTGCATTCCATCTGCCACTTTTTTACCCAATCTCCTAACCTGTCCAAATCCTTCTGTAGCCTCCCCACCTCCTCAATACTACCTGTCCCTCTACCTATCTTTGTATCATCTACAAACTTAGCCAGAATGCCCACAGTTCCTTCATCAAGATCATTGATGTATAAAGTGAAAAGTTGTGGTCCCAACACTGATCCTTGTGGAACACCACTTGTCACCAGCTGCCATCCTGAGAAAGACCCCTTTATCCCCACTGTCTGCTTTCTGCCAGACAGCCAATCTTTGATCCATGCTAGCACCTTGCCTCTAACACCATGGGCCCTTATCTTACTCAGCAGCCTCCCGTGTGGCACCTTTTCAAAGGTCTTATGAAGTCCAGGTAGATAACATCCATTGGCTCTCCTTGGTCTACCCTGCTCATTCTCATACCCTTCTTCCTCAAAGAATTCTAGCAGATTTGTCAGGCATGATCTCCCTTTGATGAAACCATGCTGACTTTGCCCTATTTTACTATTCACTTCAAAATATTCAGAAATCTCATTCTTTACAATGGACTCCAAAATCTTACCCATGACCAATGTTCGGCTAATTGGCCGGTAATTTTCCGTCTTTTGCCTTACTCCTTTTTTAAACAGGGGTGTCACATTAGCGATTTTCCAGTTCTCTGGACCCTCCCTGACTCTAGTGATTCCTGAAAGATCACCACTAACCCTTCCACTATCTCTTCAGCTATCTCCTTTAGAGCCCTGGTGTGTAGTCCATCTGGTCCAGGTGACTTATCCACCTTCCGGATAATCAGCTTTACTAGCACTTTTTCCTTGGTGATGGCCACCATATTCAGCTCTGCCCCCTGACTCTTGAATTTTTGGAAGATTACTGGTGTCTTCTACTGTGAAGACTGACACGAAGTAATTAAGTAATTATTCAGTTCCTCAGCCATTTCCTAGTTCCCCACTGCTATCTCTCCACCATCATTTTCCAGTTGTCCAATGTTCGCTTTTGCCTCTCTTTTGCCCTTTATATACCTAAAGAAACTCTTCCAGTCTTCATTTATATTACTGGCTAGCTTACCTTCATATTTAATCTTCTCCTTCCTTATTTCTTTTTTTTGTTGCCCTCTGTTGATCTTTGTAAGTTTCCCACTGCCCTCCACCACATTATCTGCTTCCTCTTTTGCTTTTATGCTATCCCTGACTTCCTTAGTCAGCCACGGTTGCCTCATTCTCTCTGTACCACGCTTCTTTTTCCTCGGGAGAAGTCTCAGTCTATCCACCCTCGTCTTAAAACGCAAACCCTCCAGCCCCAGTAACCATTCTTGTAAATCTTTTCTGTACCCTTTCCAGTGTGATAATATCCTTCCTCTAGCAGGATGACCAGAACGGTACACAGTCATCCAAACGTGGAATCACTAATGTCCTTTTCAGCCGCAATGTGACTCACCAAATTTTAAACTCTATGCCCTGACCAATGAAGACAACCACTTTATCCACCTGTGTTGCTACTTTCACGCAACTGTAGGCATGTACACCTGGATGCCTCTGTATGTTGACGCTTCTAAGAGTTCTGCCATTTACTGTATATTTCCCTCCTGCATTGGATCGCCCAAAATGCACCACCTCACATTTTTCCAGGCTAAACTCCATCTGCCATCTCTCTGTCCAAATCTCCAGCCTAGCTAGGTGCTGCTGTACTGCTTCATTCTCATCCAAATCATTTTTAGATATTACAAACAACCCGGATCCCAGCACTGATCGCTGTGGAACACCACTGATTCAATTTGATTTGATCTGATTTGATTTGATTTATTATGCTGGAAGACATTCCAATGACTGAACTTAGTTCCTCTTGCAATGAAGGACAGTATAAGATTGGCCTTTCTAATTGCTTGCTGTGCCTAGCTATCTAGTTTGGTCCATACGGACACCACTTGTAAATCCATACTTCTGAATCATTCCGGGGATTTGCTTTAGAGTGAACTGCTGTCAGGCCCAGATGCATGTGATACCCCACTAGTCACTGGCTGTGCTCTGGGAAAGGCCCGTTAATGACAACTCCCCGTGTATTCCACGTGCTTTAATTTTACCTACGAGAGCCATATGTTGAACATTAACAAATGGATCTCTCCAACAAATGTGGGTAACGTTAGCAGCTCACCACCACCTTCTGAAGGGCAATTAGGGACAGGCAATAAACGCAGGTCCAGCCAGAGACAGACACATCCCGGGAATGAATAAAGAAAAGGTGTCAGGAACCAGGGAGACCTTTCAGGTGTTCAATTCCCAAGCCCATCCGCACCCAGGAGATATAAAATAGAGCCCCATAGCCCCTATCAGCCTGACACTCACCCTGCCAAGACGCCAATGCAGGGACAGAGAGCCACATTCATTGAGATTGTTTCTGTTTGTTACTTTCCAACAGTTCCCACAACACCCACGACCGCAATTCCCACAACAGAGCCTCTGACAACGACTGAAGAGACGACAGGTTAGTAATCTCCACCAGCAAAACTCTCACATTTCATACACATTCAGTCAATGATCTTTGCCGTGTGGGGAATGTGTGAATGATCTATTCCCTCAACCAGGGTCAAGTTTTATTTTTGAAACAAAAAACCAAAGTCGCTGGAAAAGCTCAGTGGGTCTGGCAGCAGCTGTGAAAGTTGAAACAGAGTCAATGTTTCGGCTCCAGTGACGCTTCGTCAGAACCGTTGAGCAAGGCTCACCGAACCTGAACCTTTAACTGTGTTTGTGTCCAGATGCTGCCAGAGCTGCTGATCTTTTCCAGCAACTTCTGTTTTTGTTCCTGATTTACAGCGTTGACAGCTCTTTCGGTTCATGTTTTATTCCTGCCCATTGCATGTTGAGATTCTCAGTCTCGGGAATGACGGCTAATGGCAATGAGACTTTCATCGGGCACACCTCATCAGACAGATTCAAAACTATAATCCAAGCAGCACACGATTAATGTTCACCAGATTGTACACACAACACCATACCACTGCCCATTGAGTGTCACTGGGTGAAAATCCTGGCTCTCCCTCTGTAACTGAATTGGAAAAGAATGGGCTTATCAGTGATAGGCAACATGGTTTTGTGCAGGGGAGATCATGCCTTACTAAATTAATAGAGTTCTTTGAGGAAGTGACCAAGTTGATAGATGAAGGAAGGGCTGTAGATGTCATCTACATGGACTTTAGTAAGGCATTTGATAAGGTTCCCCATTGTAAACTAATGGAGAAAGTGAAGTCACATGGTGCGCAGGGTGTTCTAGCTAGGTGGATAAAGAACTGGTTGAGCAACAGGAGACAGAGGGTAGTAGTTGAAGGGAGTTTCTCGAAATGGAGAAAGGTGACCAGTGGTGTTCCACAGGGATCAGTGCTGGGGCCACAGTTGTTTGTGATATACATAAATGATCTGGAAGAAGGCATAAGTGGTCTGATCAGTAAGTTTGCAGATAACACGAAGATTGGGGGAGTAGCAGAAAGCATAGGGGATTGTCAAAGAATACAGGAGAATATAGATAGACTGGAGAGTTGGGCGGAGAAGTGGCAGATGGAGTTCAATCCGGGCAACTGTGAGGTGATGCATTTTGGGAGGTCTAATTCTAGAGCAAACTATACTGTAAACGGAAGAGCCTTGGGAAAAGTTGATGAGCAGAGAGATCTGGGAGTTCAGGTCCATTGTACCCTGAAGGTGGCTGCACAGGTGGGTAGAGTGGTCAAGAAGTCATATGGTATGCTTGCCTTCATCGGACGGGGTATTGAGTATAAGATCTGGCAGGTCATGTTAAAATTGTACAAGACTTTGGTTCGGCCGCATTTAGAATACTGTGTACAGTTCTGGTCGCCACATTACCAAAAGGATGTGGAAGCTTTGGAGAGGGTACAGAGAAGGTTTACGAGGATGTTGCCTGGTATGGAAGGTGCTAGCTACGAAGAGAGGTTGAGTAGGTTAGGATTGTTTTCATTAGAAAAAAGGAGATTGAGGGGGGACCTGATTGAGGTCTTCAAAATCATGAAGGGTATAGACAGGGTTGATAGAAATAAGCTTTTTCCCAGGGTGAGGGGTTCAATAACGAGGGGTCACGTGTTCGAGGGTAGAGGAGAAAAGTTTAAGGGGGATACTTGCGGAAAGTACTTTACACAGAGGGTGGTAGGTGCCTGGAACGCGTTGCCAGCAGAGGTAGTAGAGGCAGGCATGGTAGATTCATTTAAGGTGCGTCTGGACAGATGCATGAGTAGGTGGGGAGCAGAGGGATACAGATCCTTAGGAATTGGGCGATAGGTTTAGACAGTGGATTTGGATCGGCGCAGGCTTGGAGGGCCGAAGGGCCTGTTCCTGGGCTGTAAGTTTTCTTTGTTCTGTGTTCTTTGTTCTTTGAATGGGAGCATCCTACATACAAAGAGCAGGATTAGGCCATTTGACCTTTCGAACCTGTCCCACCATTCAACATCATCATGTGTGGTCCTCAAGGGATCAAAATGTCATTTTCCCTTTTCTCCCTGCACACCATGAAGCCTTTACTTCACCTGACGGAGGGTCTACACTCCAAAAGGTTGTGTCTTCAAATAAACCTGTTGGACTATAACCTGGTGGTATATGAATTCTGACCTCATTCTCATTGGTTTCTCTGTATCGTGAGACTGTGTCCCTGGTTCTTTTCTCCCCAACCAGGACAAACATCCTCACAGGTCTTATCAACCAGGACAAACATCCTCACAGGTCTTGTCTGTCTACCCCAGTTCGTGTGTTTAATTCAAACCCGAGTGAATACAGGGCCAGTTAACCCAGTCTATCCTTGTAGGACCGTCCTGTCATTCTCAGTATCAATCCAGTGAACCTCCCCTGTACTCCCTGCATGGCAGGTCTGCCCTACAAACCTCAAAACATTACTGCAGCTGCGGTCTCACCAAGACTCTGTATAAATGCTGGAAGACATTCCAATGACTGAACTCAGTTCCTCTTGCAATGAAGGACAGTATAAGATTGGCCTTTCTAATTGCTTTCTGCGCCTAGCTGTCCAGTTTGGTCCATAAGGACACCCCTTGTACACCCATGCTTCCTAATCATTCCGGGGATTTGCATATATTGTGAACAGCTGCTGTCAGGCACAGATGCATGTGGTATCCCACTAGTTACTGGCTGCACTACAGGAAATGCTCATTTATTGCAACTCTCTGGTTCCTGTCTGTCATCCAATTCTCAACAAATGTTAATGTTTTACCCACTATTCAGTGTGCTTTAATTTTATGCACAAGAAACATATGGGGAACATTATCAAAAGGATCGCTCCAACAAATGTGGTAACGTTAGCAGCTCACCACCACCTTCTGAAGGGCAATTAGGGACAGGCAATAAACACAGGTCCAGCCAGAGACAGACACATCCCGGGAATGAATAAAGAAAAGGTGTCAGGAACCAGGGATACCTTTCAGGTGTTCAATTCCCAAGCCCATCCGCACCCAGGAGATATAAAATAGAGCCCCATAGCCCCTATCAGCCTGACACTCACCCTGCCAAGACGCCAATGCAGGGACAGAGAGCCACATTCATTGAGATTGTTTCTGTTTGTTACTTTCCAACAGTTCCCACAACACCCACGACCACAATTCGCACAACAGAGCCTCTGACAACGACTGAAGAGACAACAGGTTAGTAATCTCCACCAGCAAACCTCTCAACAATGATCATTTAAAGTTTTCGCACTGATTTGTAACTCAGGTTGTGGATGAGGTTGTTGACTGGCTTGCCTGTGCAGACGTTTCATCACCATGCTAGGTGACAACATCAGTGGAGCCTCCGATGAAACGATGTTATTTTACTCCGCTTGGAATTTATACTGTCTGGTCCGTTATGGTGTGTACTGTCATTTCCGGTTTTGGTCTGTATGGGTTTGT